>JARHVA010010735.1:0-135834 GCA_037957365.1 Torreya grandis | reverse complement strand
GTTTTGAGATCTCTACTATTGAGATATGATGCAAAAGTTTTAGCAATTAAAGAGATGAAGAATTTATCCAAGCTAAAGATGGATAAGCTACATGGTATTCTTATGCCATATGAGATGTAGATCGAATAAGAGAAAACCTCAAATAGGGAAGCTAATTTTAAGACATCAAAGAAAGATAAGGCTAAGATTCAAGAATCAAGTGATAGTTCTAGTGATGATGAAGATGACAATAGAGCTCTAGTCATTCAAAAGTAAAAAAAGGGAATAGGTAAATATCAAAGAAAATTACCTTTTAAATGTTTTAATTGTGGAAATATTGGACATTTTATAGCTATGTGCCCCAAATAAGGGTAATGGTGACAATGAAGAAGGAAATTATACATACAAGAAGAATTTCAAAGAAAAATTTAAGAAGGGATTCAAGAATAAAAAATTGTATTCTAAAGATCCTAGCTAAGCTGAAGATAGTGTAGTTAATGATTCAAAAGAAGAGAATATTTTATTCATGGTCATACATGAAGATGCCTCTAAAAGTAAAATTATAGATGATCAAGAATAAGAATAAGATGAAGCCAAAGTGAATCTCGAAGGATAAATCATTTATACCTTAGAAGAGTTAAAATCTCTTAAGAAGAAGAATCAAATATTAAAGCTCTGAATCAAGAAAAATGAATAAGAGTCAAAGGAACTAAATTCACTCTTCTCAAGCTACCTATCCATGTCCCTGATAAGCTAGAAGAGCAAGAGGTGGCATATCAACTATTTTATGGTATAGATGGTATCTATAAGACCAAGATAAAAGGATTCCTCCAATAATTTACCATAATAATTTGGAAGACCATTTTCAAGTAATAACACAACATTAACGAAGCATCCAAATATAGGGTTTATTTTAATCTACAAATAGATGAGCTAAAATAGTGGGACCCCTATGGGAGGTTTAAGGAACATTTAAGGGTCAAGAATATTCTAAGTGGTGCCATATGAGTAGTAGTCTGGTGATTATTATACTATTTATACCAAGGCATCCAATTACTTTGAGGTCATAAGAAGATTGAAGGCACATAACCTTAGACCTGATCTTAGACTAGAGATGAACTAGAAAGGGGATGATAGATGGTAACTAGGGTCAACGTAGTATAATTTGTTAATTAGTGCACTTATTAGACCTCCATCATCTCAACCACAAGTAGAGAATAAAATTGAGGCATAGATTGATTAAAGAATATAAGAAAGAGGGACTTTATGTGATAACTTCTTCTTCATCAATCCGTACACTATCAAAGGTATAATAGTAATAATTACCTTAAGAGGAGGTACACATGATAGAATTAGACCCTAATGAGACTATATAGTATGCACTCAAAATGTTATCAATAGCTTATGAGTTAGAGTCAGATCATGAAGAAATAAAGGCTAAAGAGACCAAAGAAGAAAATGGGAAGGCAATATTGGACCTAATTCATGTTGATACCCCCAAAAGGATGGCCAGGTTGGCCATTGTTCTAAGATCCAAGAAACCCAAAGTGAATTTTACTCCTTTAAGTGAAGTTAATATATTTCATGAGAAAAATTTGATACATGGTCCTATTATTCCACAATGGTTCATTTATGGACCTAGATTACAAAAATTCCCTACTACACATCAAATTTGGGCTATGATGCAAGCCATCAACATCCTTATGCATGAAGAAATTAAGACATGGATTGTGGCTCTACGAAAGGAAGATGAAAGAAGATTAGATACTCTAGGTTAGTCAAGTGGAGAACAAGTAGAGATCCCAAATCCCTAAGTAACTCAATTCAAATTTGGAGTCAATTTTGAAGTAAAGACTACTGGCTTGATGAGGGTGACTGAGAAAAATATCATTTAGGGTGGTAAAGAAATAACCTATCAAAATTTGGAACCTTTGGATAGTTTAACCCAGGTAGGAACACCAAATCCTAGAGAAAATCTTTTATTTTAAGAGGATCCATTAGAGTTATCGCAAGATCAAACTAAATAATTGAAATTAATCATAAAAGGTATGCAACAAAAAATGAAAAATTTGGAAGAATAGGTTATCTTATTAGTTCTAGATGTAGTGATCAACTTTGAAGATACTCTATTTGACATGTTTAATTATTTGAAGTCAATAAAGTCTAGATAGAGCATATTATGTTGGAAATATGATTGTCATTGATGTCAAAATTGAAATTATGAGCATTCCATTTATGTTCATGAACAAATATGGTGATTAGAATATATGAAAAATATCTTATTAGAGTTCAAGGATGATTGGAGTGCTCGAGAGCATAAGTGGAATTCATCCAGTCCTTCATATTAATTTTCTAGACATTTTGGGTCTATGAGAGGAAAATTTTAGAATGTAGTTTTCTTACATCATCATTCCCATGTGTGGATGAGTCTAGGGAAAATGGTCATATAGTTGTGATCAAATAGTCCATAGTTGTTATACACCAGATTTGAAGACATGTGATGAAGTGAAGTACAATATGTGAGGATGAAAATTTGGTTAATTAGAAATAATTTACTAAGTTTTTATACTTATCCAATTTTTCAAAAGGGATAAACAAAGCCAAGTAAACATATTGATGCGGTCAGCATTTTCACACATGGATATGTTAGGACACAATGATCATATGGGTTTGTTCATTTTTGTGCCTAGTTTATATGCATTGAATCTCACGTCATGTGATGTCACATGAAAAATTATATTCATGAGTAAATTAGGACTCTTAAACATTTTGATAGTGTTTTCCTATAGTCAAGTTTGAGGATTATAAGAAATAATAGACTAGGCATTTTTATAATGTCATATGTTACATGTATGAAGACTTCAAGAGTAGATGATTATATGTATGAAATCCCATATGTAAGAGGATCTTATTCACTAAATTTCAATTCATGAAACTAAGTGTGACAAGAGTTATGCAAGACCCAAGTTGGCTTTCTAGGCAAGTTCAAGGAATACCTAGCTCTGTGGTAGAATAATCTAAATGAGAAAACTAAAGGTCTTATATCTAACATATGTGAAGGATTTAGGAAGAAATGAGAATATGGGTTTGTTCATTATCATGTCTAGTTTATATGGTCCATATTTTATACCAGACAGTTGAATGAAGTAAAAGATATGAAGGTGAAAAGTTAGCCTTCCAGGAATAATTAAGATGGTCCCCATACTTAGAAAAATATGCACAAAGTATAGTTTGAGAAAGTTTGAAATAGATAAATAAATTACATTGGATTTAAGATGCCAGGATGAAGTGAGATTAAGATAGGTGGTCAAAGTTCAAAGCTTTATAAATATCTAGTAGTTAATCATATGGTGAAGATCTAATGAAGTGTAGCAAAGTCAATTTGTCAAAGGCACCTGTACTAGTGACAAGTGTCACAATCATGAAGCATTAAATATTAAATCTATGGTATGGTGAAAAGTTAATAATTCAATGATTAATGTGATAATTCCAAATGTCTAAATACTGGGAACTGATAACAATGTCCAAAAGGCATGCACTAATGCCAAGTATCACATTCTTGAGAACTTAGCAAAGAAAGATTGAGCTTGTCAAAAGATTTGATGGTGAGTGGATAATTATGTAAAGGAGATACAATAGAGCAAGTGGACTCAATGGTATAAAGTTCTTGAGGTTTGTCAGAATAGTGGTGAATTAAAGATTGAGTAAGTCTGAGAATATCAATGGAGTGTAAGTGATCCAAAAACTCAAGAGGCAACAAGATGGAGTGAAGAGCTTGACATTTAACATCAAGACAAAAGTAAATATCATTCTAGTTTGGAGATTTAATGAAACATAAGAACTCAAATTAGAAATATCAATAGATGCATTTTAAATTTGACAAAGCTAAGGTTTAGAAGCGTACAAGGATCTAATAGAGAGTGTGAGATTGTTAGATATTGATAAAATAGATGCATTTTAAAGTTGAGTTATTTCAATAAAGACCATCAAATCATGGTGATAAACATAAGATCAATGATTAATATTTAAAGATAGGTTTAGTCTAATGGTTAGATGCAAGAATATGTAGGAATATGAAATTAAGCCATCTATTATGATTTAAATAATGATATTGATCAATGAAACCAATAAAATTTATATAAATTTTCATGTACGTAAATACGAGAGTCCAAAAAATGCTATAGATAGTAATGGGATTATGAATCATAATGGTGATGCATGAATTTGAGACATGGGAAACTTACAATTTAAGAGATCATGAACTAAGTCCATAATAGAGTGTGATGTGTTTTTAAACAAGTATGAACACAATGAATATATGTAACCCTAAATACATTGATTATATATATGTCATATAGAATATATGAAACTGTACTAGAGCTATTTATATTTTCTATTGAGTAGAGTTGGATATAAAGGGAGATGCATATAGTATAAGTTTAATGAAGTGTGTCAAATAGAGATGTATATAGGAGACACAGAAGTAGAGAGGTAGAGTGGAAGAAAAGGAAGATGAAGTGTAGACCATGAAAAAATATAGATTCTACCTATAATAGAGGATAAAGGATTGGATTATTTCATGAATCAAAATTATAATTTGGATTTATAGCTCCATAGTAGATTAGATTAGTTCATACCATCAAATAAGTTGAGTTGGTGCTAAAATTAGGGAGGGGTTCTTTCTTAGAGTTGAAGCTCTTAAATTAGGTTATTGGTATCTCCTTACGGCTGGTTCCCTTAAACATTATAACTAGTGAGGTTTTTTATTGCGATTTTGTATGAGAATGGTAGATTCTTGTAGTTATTCTCATTGTGGTTTTTCCCATATTGGGTTTTCCATGGTATATCTTCTATTATGTCTATTTATGAGCTTATGATTTATGCATATTTGATTTGATTTTGATATATATTTTAATCTAAATTAAAATAACTTAAAGGATAATTTTTAATTGGTATAATGATTCACCCCCCATCTTAGTATCTAGTTGAGTACTAATATATTAAGTCAGCAAGGTATTATAGCTATGAACCTAGTTCATGAATGGTAGAAATCAAGAGGCAAAGTAAATTATTTGATTAAAATCCTAATAGAGGATAAAATTTTTAATTTCAAAACAATCAACTCAGATCAACTAAACATGACCATGAGGTTATTGATAGATAAAATCAAGAGGCTCAACAAATGGTTTAAGGACATAACAAACCTTTATGAGGATGACAAGTAGTTTTAAAATAGGATGAATCATTTATTAGGAAGTATAATCAAGGATCTCAATACACTTATCTTAATTCATCTAATTAATGATGAAGAATTCAAGCACAGAGCCACCCAAGTCATGCATAAATTAAAAAATTAGAGCTAAGGGAAGATAGGAGTTGATAACGAAAATATCATGGCCATGATCTTTACTATAGAGGACGAATTTGTAGAGGCTAGGATCATAAAATAAGTATTATAAAGGGTTGATAAAGATCTCAAAAACATGTAAGATTAAGAGGATGAACTCTTAATGGATCCCATTATCAACTTAAATCTCATTGATGATAAGCATGACAAAGTAATGAAGATCCTTCATCAAAAATAGGGGTTTATAGTAGCATGAGGGCCTCAAAGTTGAATTTGTTGATTAAACCATATTATTTTAATAACTTAACATGTATGTATTTTGAAAAGGAATATTATTTTGTAAAGGCATGTGCAACTTGTAAACCATATCTCTTATAGGTCTGTTCTTTATTGTCTTTCTTTAGAAGGGTCTAAAGGATAATTGTATAATTGTAAATTGGCATAGTTGACCAAAATACCTCCTTAATATTCAATATAAGGGGTATTGTCTATTATAAAAGAGAGGGAGTTTTGAGCAAGAAAAATTTGTGCCAATTTTGGAGCAATTAATGCAAGCAAAGTTTTTTGAAAATATTGTCTCATTTATTTGTGTGAATTATTGTTATGGCTGCTCTTTCACTTGTTTGGTTTAAATTTCAGATTTGAATTGTTCTTAAGAATTTTGGATGTGTAATTTTTGAATGCAAAGTTGTTAATTTATGTTAAATCTAGATTGACTAAAAGTTATAAGTTCCATTTCATTTTATTTAATCTTCTTGAATATGTGTTTATGCTATTTTCTTATAGGAGTAAATCTCTAAAGTGAATCTGGTTCTTATTTGCATTTGTTTACTCTCCTTAGATGTTTGCCTGATGTGTGTGATTTGAGCTTAAGTTTTTTCATGTTATACATTGGTTCTAAATGCATACTTAGATGATATTTGAACTCTTTCATTATATATAGAATGAAGATTAGCAACATCAATATGTTTCTTCTCTGCCCTGCCCTTCTTTTTGCTTATTTTTTGACCAATTCATTTTAGATTAGTTTACATTATAAATATTCATTTTAGCCTAGTCTTAGATTTAGTCCTTTGAGAATAATTCACTTTACTTAGTCAAGATCACCTTCATTTCCATAAATTAGCTATTTGGCCATGGTTCCTCCTAATAACCAAACATTATAAATTTTGTGAAACAATTCACCTTTTCTACCATTATTCCACCAAAGCTAAAAATATTATCACAACCTATAACTCATGCATTAGATTCTATAAATTTATAAACGAGTAGTGTTTCTTAATCACTCAGAACCACTTGTGATACACTTTCATACATCAATAAGATCATATGCATAACCAAATTCTCAATTCATATACAAAACTATAAACTTTAACAAAATCAAAATAATAACCTTATTAAGATTTCAACTCATGTTTGTGAACTAAGCACTATATAATTCCAAGATTAATATATTATGCCTTTGTTATAAATTTAAGCCTTTAAAATGTTATTATTTCATAAGGTTAAACAACCTTATCTATAACATAAAAAAATACCTTTTCAATCAAATAATGAATTTAACCAACTCCAACCTACTATATTGGTTTAAATGTAGACATTATATAAAAAATGTAACTTATTATAACATAATTAAATATTTATTTTAATATTAACATAAACATGAAATCGTTATTAAGAAAATAAAATCATACATCACTTCAAAGCAAGACAAATAAATGACTTATCAAACATAAGTTACAATAACTATATATACATGAAGTAAATTAAGTAAATGTTTCATTTTGCCTTAGCAAGCATTTTATAGACTTTTTCAAGAAATAATATATAAAAGTTTAGAATTATAAGAATATAATAAATGCAAAACATGTTATCACGTTAGACAATATACAAACATAATAGTCAATTGCATTCATATAGTACAAGAAATTTAAATCAACTAGTAATTATCATATAATCCTACTCTATGTGGTGTGTGTTGGGTTTCATGTTTTTACTCTCTATCTCCCCATAGGTCTCCATGTGCACCATCCTCTCTAATGATAGCCTCCCTCAGTCATAGTCAAAAGGGTGGAATCCATCCTAAATCCACCTCAGTAGAAATGAACAATGCTTAGACCATATTATGTAAAATAACATTCTAACTATTGTAAAAAGATATACTACTTAATCATGATTGCAATGTATCATACAAAATAAAAGAAACTAAGTAATGAGTTAACAATCATGATTATAAACAATAAATACTATCCATAATCAACATATAACTAATTTTAGTTACTTGATACATCAAGTAAACTCATTATTAACTATAAATTTAGTAATATAAAGTCTATAAGAAAATTGGGATGTAATAGGGGTCACCTTGTCACTAAGAGTAACACCTATATTACACATGTAAGAACAATTTTTATTCTATTTGTACTAACATTATGATAAATGATATTTTTTTATATTTTTATTTGTTTATCTTAGTTTTTTTTATTACATTTGTGTGTTTAGAATACTTTGGTATATTGTACTTTTCTTTGCTTTGGATTGTTTGTTTGTTTTGTGTTTGTTTATTTATTTATTTTATTTGTGATTTGTTTGTTATTTTTCTATTTATTGGTGTTTTTTGGTCTTTTTTTTTTTTTTGGCTTATTTATCTTTTTATATGTTTATTTGTTTTGTTAATTTTTTTTTATTCATTATTAGTTATTTATTTCCTTGTTGTAATTTTCCTTTTTGGTTCTCAGTTTAATAGGATCATTACATTTTATTTACACTTGAGTCTTGATTACCCATTTATTGTACTTGAGTAGTGAATTTGTGTTCATTGTTACACTTAGTTTATTACATTATATTCACTTGGGATTTGATTGTTCATATCTTAGACCTAAGTGATTTATAGTTGAATTTAAATTGATTTTTCATGTTTTGGATACACATAATTATTATATTTGTCTATAATTATGATATATAACATCACAAGATATATTAAAAATTAGACCAAATGATCTATCATATAATGCAATGGGAAATAATTTTCCTTATTCACACCTAGAAAATCCCAAACCAATCTAAATGCAAAGTAATTAAATAAAAACTAAATATTAATCCCTATTAGTTTAAATGTACATATCCATACTATCAAGTATACTAAATTCATGCTTATCCTCTATGTTGGCTTATTATTAGTCTGTTAGTATCGATTCAGTACATAAACCTCATTTCTTAATTTTCCATACTGGGGAAAACTATGAGGACCTTCCTTGATCATATCTTCCCTACTGAGGCAAAGATAAATTATATCATGCTTCCATCTGACCTACAAGGTTACCTCACTATGTTATTGATTATAATTACCTTTGGGAAAATCACTGTTTTCACTCATTTACACTATTGGGTCACCTCACTTTGTCAATGATTATAACTACCTTTGGATAAATCATTATTATCACTCATCTTCCCTAATGGGGAAGCTCATTGTGCCACTACTTATAAATACATTTGGTTAAATCGGTATTTCCACCTTCCTTGCCTATAGGTCTCATTATTTCCTTCTTTTTGAGGGACTATTTAAAAACTTTAGTTTTAACTTGATCCTTCAAGGAGGAATTTAAGGATCATACATCATGCTCTAGGTCATTAGCCTAAGCATTAATAACATTGTCATTATTTTAGAAGATGTTACTATGCATGTGTTTAGAAACACCTTCCAAAATAGGGACAAACTATAGACACCTTGTTTTGGTCACAAACATGTTATGATTGGACTTCATATTTATTTATATCAAATTATGTAAATTAAGCCTAAAACTCACTAAATGTCCAAAATTAATCAACATGTCAGACATTAGTACCTTGAATCATGTTAATACATCCTAATTTGGTTTATTATATTATATGCAATAATAATATCTCACAGATTCATTTTTAGTCAAATTTTGACCTAGAAAATTGATGGATTGGCCTTGGACCCATTAAATGGGGTACTTAAATAATTCCTAAAATGCAAAAAATTCTAAGCAAAATGAATTAAATATTTAAATCCAATTAAAACTTAGTTAAAATTTCCATGTGTCATTAGTGAATATTAATTTTATAAAAATAAATTTTCAATAAAATTGAGGTCATCATGATGTCATCAATTTCAAATTTAAGGACTTGATAATATCTCCATTAAAATATTTAAATTCTTAAATGGAGATCCATGCCTAATAAAAGAGATCTTTATCCCAAATATTAATTTCTTTTCCCCTCCTTAACTTAACTAGGGTTAACTAAATCTAGCCAAAATTAAATATAACTTAACTAAAATTGGGTTAGAGTTAGTTCTAGAACCTATAAATAGAAGTGTCAAGGCCATTAATAAAATATATCTCAAGCTAATGTTATGATGTTAAATTATTGAGATAAATTTTTCTTGTGTAATTTTATAATGATAAATAATTGATAGATTACTTAATCTTTCCAAAAGACAAAGCTAATCCAAACAAAGCCAAAATGACTAGATGAAATGATGTAAGGATCACCATTGTTAAGGACTCTCTGGGCACAAAATCAAACACATTCTTCTAAGGCTAAGGTGAAAATATTAGTCACAAAGAAGGAGAATACTTTTTTTGTCTTCTTTTGTTTTTTACTTGCATTGTTCTCTTTCTCCTTGAGTATCTAGGTTGAGGTGTTAGATTTATTTATGTGTTTTTATTGAGTTTTATCATACTAAAACTTCACTAACTCCCCTCTCAAATTCCTATCTCAAATTTAGCTTGAGGGTGACTGATGGAAGAGGATTTCCCTTTGATAAATTTTCAAATTCATGGGCATTAATTTTTATTTTAAATAATCTCATGTGGATATATATAACTTGCCTTAATATAATTTGGATTTGATCATATTTAGTAGCTAAGATTAAGGATATATAAATTATAAGGAACAAGAGTGAACAATAGATCTACAATAGGACAACTAATTATTAGAATCACAATCACTGAGAGGGGGGTTAATTATTGATGCAATAAAATCAACTTAAATTCCACTTCTTCAAAGACTTAAACATTAAACATAAGCATTCGTGAATCATATAAATTATTTAATGAAATGAACAAAGAAAATATTTAGGATCAAAGCACGTAACACATGAATTATGTGGGAAACCCTCATGGGGGATAAAAAACAATATCAATACTACAAAAAAATTGACTATAGTCCTATAAGATGTCACAAATAAGACACTTTAATGTAGTACCCACTCCACAAGGAGAACTAACCCCTCAAATTCATCTAGAACCAATAACAATTTAGCAAGCACCAACTTTCTAGGAGGATATAACCCCCTTTGTTGATAAATAACCCACTAAACCAAAAAAATAAAAATCTACATTTTTTTTTATTTCCTTCATACAACTGATGATGGGCTTCTATAGCTCATACAAACTCAAATCTACCTCTCACATACTCATGCAACAACCCCTATTCTTTTTCACTTAAACTACCCTCATACACATAGTCATACCTATCACAAACACTTTTAGACCCTTATCACATATTCAAAACTATTTTATGATAGATTCCATGGCCTCTTACCCTTATAAAAATTATCATTCCATTCACTTCAATTTGCCTTGGTCTAACTAGCTCAAACAAGCTTACTAGGCCTTCTCCTATACCACACACTTCATTTAACCCAACTTGGTTGGCCAAGATACTTTACACAATTTAATTAAACCTATAATAAATCCAAACACACATTACATGGGTAATAAAATCAATCCATATGTCACACTTGAGACATAACTTTAATCAATTAGGCATCAGTGGTCGTTTTAGGTCTCATTGAGACTTATTCACCCCTTTCACACATCACTGAACAAATTAGTAAAAAAAGATGACTTATAAGTGCATGGGTCCATAAACCATGGCCCATAATACATCATATAACTATAAAAACCATCTCAGTACACATCTTCATTACTCAAATCTATTAATTCAATGGATGAACCATGACCACCATGACAAATGAAGGAAAAGTCAACTTGTAAGTAATGGTTCATACTGAAGATGGATTAGTCAAACCTCCAAAATCCATATAAATTATCCTAAGGTAGTCTATAAAAATCTCCATTAGATAAATCATAATGAAAAAATAAAACACCATCAATAATAAAACACAAACATCCTTCTCGGGTCACTTGTAGAATAAAGTCAAATCCTTGATCAGCTTTAAAGCTCCATAAATGCACTGATACAGTCATTAAAATTTGGAGACCATAGTTTATATATAGCCCTTGGATTTATTTAACACTTTTTTTTTAATTCATCATAAAATTAATCCATTATCAAAATATATTAGTAAAATACTATAAACTATTTTTCCTTAGTAAATACAAAAATTTGAATTCCAACGGTTATATTTTTATGAAAAAATGGCTATGGAAATGATGAAATCTACCTTAAAATCCATATTTGACATTTAATAAATTTTTATATACATATAATGTAATTTAAATTTTAAACATATATTATCCTCTCATAGGGGTTTCCATCCATATATCAAACTACTCTTGAGACCTTCACACATGTGAATTCTGACATCACCAACCCATTCTCTCAACCTGATTTGACAAGTAGACTAAGATGACCTAGACAACAACATAAGAATTCCAAAGTATTCCTATCACCTCCAGTGGATTATAAAACCTTATATAAACATCATTAAGCCTTTCATTCATATATTAAACATATGAAGCATGCATATACTTAACATTAAAAATCATCAAACCTTTCTTATGCCATCTTACTCAAACATGTCACATACCTTACATAAGAACATATTAATCACAAGGATATTATTAATAAAATATTGTTATAAATTTAAAACAAGT
Organism: Torreya grandis; assembly: GCA_037957365.1. Lineage (NCBI taxonomy): Eukaryota > Viridiplantae > Streptophyta > Pinopsida > Cupressales > Taxaceae > Torreya > Torreya grandis. The sequence continues at coordinate 123,639 of JARHVA010010735.1, read as the reverse complement.
CACACACACCCTTGTCCCTTCTGCATAGTAATGAAATATCATAACAAACTAAGTAATTATGGCTCAAAATCCATTAATAAAGATATCTTACACAAGATACCTTGGCACACATTGTCATAGAATCACTAACACACATAAAACCTCATTAACACTCTTAGAAATAATAAGTACATCACTAAAAATTATCCAAAAATATCAAACTTTTTCATTGACGTCAAAACCTATAAACAATAATACAAAGCTATCAAATCATCTCTCCCTTGTTTGAGCTCTTTCTCACCCTTTGACACAATGACAAAGTAGGCTAACTGAACCCTAATAAAATTTTAAAATTATACCCTATCACTAAGAATATAATTTCTAACAATATATTCATAGACCCACTCATTGATAACACACCATCTTGACCATGCCCTGCTCCTTGAAGAAGTAATGAACAAATATCAGGTAAAAAGGAGTGATGACACCTCAAGCCTCTTTTGAAAAAATATTCCCTTATCAATGGATGAAAAAACTCATTTTAACCACCAAAATACCTATATTAATCTTAAATTTTGTCCATACTTTTGTAACATTTCATCCCTTGAACTTAACAATTAGCCCTTAGACCTATTAGACCTTCAAGCACTTAGAAACATTGACTCAAAATTATGAAGCATACAACTAATTTTATCACACAAAAAAATGAAAAATTAACAGTTATGGAACCTAAAATATCTTTATAAAATCTTCATGTTCATTATATACTCAAACATAGATTAAAAAAAGCCTTCAGAACCCTCCTTTAAAAACACCACTTAGAATTGCTTGAACTGTTAGAAACCAGCAAACTGATCTTTGACTAATAAAACCAACATATAAAATTATCATGAATAAAAAAAAATTACAGTTATATTATGAGATATATATCATAATAATAACTTCATTATAAACTTCAACTCTGATCATAAGACCTTTAAAACAACTCTACACATAGCTCTCTCAAAGCTACCAAACTCTACCAATACCAAGTCATGAAAACATAACAATATAACACCTATATAATAACTACCAAGATATTATAATTCATGTAAAATTTAATATAAAATCATTATATAAACATCCAATATATATGTGTGTGTGTGTGTGTGTGTGTGTGTGTGTGTGTCTACACACGCACACACACACACACACACATATATATTTATATACACACACACACACACACATATATATATATATATATGTATATATATATATATATATATATGTATGTATATATATATATGTATGTATATATATATATGTATATATATATATATGTATGTATGTATATATATATATATATATATATATATATATATATATATATATATATATATATATTATGTGCTCAAAATTCAATATTGGTCTTACAAACCAATCTCACTACTCTAGGTTTCACCATCTTCACAAAACATTGTCATGTCAACATGTGACCATCATATGCATCACTTACACCTAACTCAAAATCACTCAAAATATATTTTAAATTGATATGACTTTTAATTAACCTCTATATTCCTCATTTCATCCCTAATGACTAATAATGCATCTCAAAACACTTTTTCACATAGACTAATAAGTTTTTATTGGTTTCACCATCACTTAGACAAGCCATCTTGAGAGCACCTTATTTCTATTATATGAGAATTTTCAAAACTTATAAAAAAAATATATAGGAGGAATATATCTTTATATAACACCGAAATCCATTGGTTATATCCCTAAACACCTAAAATCCATCCTTACATAGATTCTCACTCATACCTAAATTTTTTCAGTATTTCCACTATTTGGAAGTTTAGCGATAGGAATAATTTATTAATAAAAGAATAAACTTAGTGTTTATAAATCATAAAAGAAACACAATTATAAAAAATAAAAAGTGTTAGGATTCATCCTTTCATATTTTCATAGTTTGAATAGGTTAATAATTGACTATTGCATCAAAATTTATGGAAACAACATATTTTTTGTAGGTTTGACTCACAGTTATGATAAACCAATTCAAATTACTTTTTATTGAGAGATTTTTATAGAAGATAAAAATTTCATAATATATTTTATAAACCATTCTGATCCATTTCCATTTTTTTATTCATCATTAGATCAACATGAGGATTTTAGGAGGGTTTAACCCTATCTACAGTCTTAACAATCATTCATAGAGATCAGGCCCTAAATCTAAAAAATAATACTTGGAGATTATTATTATGAACCTTCACCATATAAAATGAATTTATTATACTCCCATGCATACTAAACACTTTCCAATGAGCACTAAAAAATTCTTCTTGGGCTAGCATACTTCATTTTGGTCACCTTAAGAGACCTCAAAATTACTTTTTATGCTTTCCTCTTAAAATATTGATCTCATACTTGATCCACATGATTGTTAAACCATATACAAATACATTCCATGATAATATATTATAAAATAACATGTAAAATCACCTTGACTCCTGATTTGGACATGACTAGGCCACTAGGATGATGGGTTTATAACCACCAGTCAGACTTGACTCTTGAAATCACTTGGAAACCTATTGTATTTCTCTTAACACATCCTTAAAATGTAAAATATATTTAAATAATTATATAAATATGTAATTAATCTTTTCATAGGTCATATACCTCTTACCCCATCAAGCTACCAAGCTTGTGTTTTCACTCTATGTCTGTCATGCAAAGACTAGACCTCAACATTGACCTTTATACCACTATAGATGTTATTTAAACATTTATTACCATGTTGAAAAGATGTAAAACATCCTCTTATTCATATATTAATACACTCCTATGATTTTAGCACCTTAGAATCTGGTCCACATGCCTCATTAGGTTAGGTAGTGCTCATACTAGGTCTAAGAATAGACCTATAAAAAACACTCTTCTCTTTGGAATCACCTTTAGACATTATTAAATGTCTTATAAACACTAATAAATTTTTCATCACTATTAAATATGATCTCATGCCCATCTATTATCATTCCACCATGTTTGACTCTTTATTCTACAAGCCTATGCTCTCTAGGCCACTGCTAAAAGCTTCATGTTTTCAATGACAAACAAGTAATATTAAATATTGACCTTTTTAACATACAATATGTTTATATTTAAAAATTAATAGTCTCATATTCTCCACCTTACATCATGCACTCTCTCTCTCTCTCTCTCTCTCTCTCTCTCTCTCTCTCTCTCTCTCTCTCTCTCTCTCTCTCTCTCTCTCTATAGTTGGGATAACAATAAATCCCCTTTGAACTCCATAAGCCATCATGACTTTAGTTATTACAAGTCTCCTTAACAACACTTAATCATATAGGGATTGTGAAAAACTAAATCAAACATTTTTTCATATTCAAATATTGTGTATATGAAAAGTCATATCTATAAACATCTTTAGATCACTGAGTATCACATGTCATTACAAGGTCATCAACATTAAGAACAACCATCTTAGGGTTTGCAAATATCAAAACCTCAATACACTGTCCTTCATTACTTGAGATTATTTAACACATCAACAACCAAAATAGCTCTACGCAAAGCACCTATAGTTGTCTCATGACCTTTAGGTCATCTCCAAACTCTTATATCAAACACCTTGAGTGACCAAAAATAATTCACCTTGCATAAACCATAGATTGATGCACAAACTATGTTAGAGGTACAAACCACTAAGAGGGGGGCATTGAATTAGTGGTGGTAAACAATCAAATTCAATTTCCAAACCCTTAAAACACTTAATCATTCAATACAACCATTCATTAAGTATTTGATATGTTTATATCAATGAATAAATAGATAATGTAAGATTACACACAAAACACAAGATCTATGTGGGAAACCCTCTTGGGGAATAAAACCCACTCTCAAGCTTGTAAACACATGGAATAATTATAATATAAGAATTATAAAAACATGATACTTTAGTGAAACACATATTCCACAAGGATCGCCTACCCTTTGTTAGGACCCTTCATCCTAACCATCTATTTGTATTTTGTTTATTTAATAAAAGTTTATGAATGCATATGCTTTGTATGTCATCCCTCAAGATCATTATAATAAAAAATTTTAATAATATAATAGTAGTTATTAATCCCACATTAATGAGGATTAGTAGTTATTTAGAGATAGATTGCATTAAATAAGATCTTAATCTAGTATGAAGGCATCCACAAATTGTATTGAATTGAGCTTGATCAAAGGAGGTTTCCCCCTTGAAGAGGCCAACAATTCTATAAATTTTTTATTTTAATTTAGTCATTTATTTTATTCAATATATTACTTATTTTTTAGTTTATTTCATTTATTTTAAATTATATACTAATTTATTTAGGAAGGATACCCACATCTGGTATTAGAGCACTTTTCAAGGAGATTTTTTATACTACCCATTGTATGCTCTCACCTTGCCATAATTAGAACTTGGTTATCATAAAGTGGTAATAGATCCATTCCTAGCCTTTCCATGTGATAGTCCTGATCTATAGTTTCATTTTGGCAATAGGTCATCATGAAAGATCACGACTTTTTGATCTACCATATTGTCACTATGATCTACTTTGAATTTTATCTTTTATTCTGAATCAGGGTAAAACCTATCTACATAACTATGGGAAGTACTTAGGTGAAATCCCTAAAACTCATTGTGAGGATGACCATAGGAACCTCAAAGTTGTTGTCCCATTGAGAGGACCTACCATTGAAATAGGCAATGACCACTTCTCAATTTACTAGTTTCCACCCATGAGGAAAACCAAGAGCTATTGTTAAGAGGTAAATCCATGGCCAAAAATTTTCTGAAGAGTGGTACTCACTTAGACAACATTAGTGGCTAGAGAGATTTTTAAAAAAATATCCAACCATTCAAACTGGGGTCCATTTCTACTAGAGAGAGCAAAAAACCAACATGTGTTATAGAAGCTTGGTAAGAGAACACCTGGTCGAGATAGTCAAAAGTTGTTGATGGCATCTCATTCTACTTTCACTACCTAAAGCAATAAACTAGATGAATTGCACTAGATTTTATTATGCTCTACATGTTTCCCTTCACAATATTATGAATCTTCAATTGGATGAAATAGTACACCAAGGTCTACTCAAATATATCATGTTTGATGTGAATTTCCAAGCATAATAAATTACTAAAAATCTCAAGGAAGGCTACACTTTAGATGATGAACACATCGAGAAACTCCCCCATAAGTACCTATGTTTAATTGAATGAGCATATCAAGCCCATATTTCTACAAAATATCATCCTTGAAATCAAAAAACTATCAGTAGAGCAAAAATCAAAAACCTTAGTAGAGTAGTATAAAACCAAAAACTAGAAAAAAGAAAAAGTGTTGTAAATTTTTAGTTTTTTGTAATATATCCATATATGTATCCCTATTACTTCTCAAAATTTAATAGGACATCTAAAATTCAATTCTCTACATTTTTCCCTTGAGGTCCCATTTTTCCTTCCAAAATTGCCTTCATCTTTGTCAATCATACTCCTACTATGTAAAAAAATTTAGTAAAAGTACCTTTACCCCTCCAAATTTTTTCCAAATAACAAAATTCCCTTACTAAAAATGTCTTAACTTTCATTTTCCCACCCATTAAAAAAATCACATGTTATGGTAGTCACATGTACAAGAACCAAAATCATGGAGGAAGAAATTGTACCTTTAATGGCTTGAGTCATTTTCTTAGCTGATATGGTGTGTGGAGTGAATGACACCCATGCCCTTTTATTCCATAAATTACAAAAGAAGTCTTATTTTAATAATATTGTTTCATCAACCCACCCACCACATGGGTTCAAACTATACTTTCCCAATTTCAATGGTATATACCTAATAGGTTAGATCTATTGTATTGAGCAATACTTCAACCTTCATAATACTTATCACATTAATAAAGTCCCCATTACTTCCTTCCACTTGGAACTAGAGGCACTCCAATGGTACCATTGGTATCCCAAATCCAATGTTGAACCTAATTGGACAAATTATGCATCCCTACTTATGGATAGGTTTGGTCCTTAAGCATTCAAGAATTTTATAGGATCCCTCGCCAAACATTGATAGATAGGCACCATTCATGATTATCGAATTAAATATGAGAAGCTAGATAATCACATTGAAGGGTTATCAAATGAATTCTTTAAGAGTTTTTTTTATTAATGGCCTTAAAGAGCCCATCTGCTCTGAGGTCAAGATGTTCCAACCTTAGACCATGATGGTAACTTTGGGTCTCACCAAGCTCACTAAAGAAAAAATCACCTCTTAGCAATGCACTTGTAATTGGAAAACCTCTAAGCCCTTTTTAAAATATTCTAAAACAAGGAAAACCCCCATAAAATTTATCATAGGAGCTAAAATGTGTGCACATCATGAAAAATGTCTTTGTTATAATTATGATGATAAATGGGTTCTCAGTCACAAGTGCATAGATCACACATTGTATCTACTAGATGTTGATTCTCCACTAGATATAGAAGATTATGAGGATATAATCAAGGAGATCACACTAGTAGTTGATGATTTCAAGAACTTAAATTTCACTCTTGGGATCTCTATACTTTCTCTAGTAGGAATCACCACTCCCCAAATAATTCATGTCAAAGGGTCTTTTAAGAAACAACCACTCACCATTCTCACCAATTTTCGCAGCAATCATAACTTCATTGATCATCAGTTGGCTAAACAAGTAGATTATTTTATCCACCCTTATTATAACTTTGAATTAATGATTGCCAATGGTGGAGCCTTACCCTATAAAGCTAAGTGTCATAATTTTCACATTTATATGGGTGAATATAACCTTAGGGTTGATATGTTTGCTTTGTCCTTAGATGGATGTGATGTTGTATTGGGTGCTCAATGGTTAAGCACTCTTGGTCCCATTATTTGTGAATTTTCTAAACTATGGATGCTTTTCACTAAGAATGGTCATTAATACACTTTACAATTACTTCTTTCCATCTCTACTAGTGTTATTACCTCTCACTACATGGAAAAAATTATTAAACGTGGGTCTCATGGCATCATTTCCCACTTGTTCTCTTTGTAAACTACTTCTCCATTAAATTACAACCAACCTTCATATTTTCAAGAAATTTTGGTCAAGCATGAAGCTAGCTTCATAAAACCAATAGGTTTACCACCTCACCATCTTAAAAACCATTGTATTCAGCTTATCCCTAGTAGTATACCCCCAACATTTGGCCCTACCACTACTCATTTCATCACAGGGCCAATATTGAAAATATTTTTCATGAACTTCTCTAAGTAGGTGTCATTTAACCTAGCACTAGTCCCTATTCTTGATTAGTCTTGATCATTCATAATAAATATGGTTCCTAACAACTCTGCATTAACTATTAGGACTTGAATAAGCTAAAAATCAAAGATAAATTTCCCATTCTAGTCATCTATGAGCTTCTTAATGAACTACAATGGTACCCAATTTTATCTAAATTGGGTGTCCACTCTGAATATCATTAAATTCATGTTCATGATGTAGAGATTCCCAAAATAGCATTTCACAAACATGATGGTCATTACAAATTCTTGGTCATGCCATTTAGGCTTACCAATGCCCCCTCCACATTTCAAAGCTTAATGAACCAAGTATCATAGCCATTATTGTAGAAGTTTATATTGGTCTTCTATGATGACATACTCATCTACATCCATACATTGGAGGATCATCTCCACCACTTAGATATAGATTTTGGAATTTTAGGTGTGAACCACTTGTGTGCTAAACATTCCAAACGTTCTTTTGGGAAATCATAAGTCGAGTACTTTAGACATATTATTTATTATGATGGTGTTCATGTTGACCACACCAAAATTGAAGCTATGGAAACCTGGTCGACACATTACACACTCAAAAATTGATGGGGATTTCTTAGTCTCATAGGGTACTATAAGAAATTGATCAAGGATTATGGAAAAATTGTATCCCCATTAATGGTTATGCTCATGAAAGACTCCTTTGTATGGTCACCTACATCTACTACAATATTAAATAGCCTCAAATAAATAATGTGTACCACCCCCATCTTGGCCATGTTGATTTCTCAAAGTTATTTATTATTGATCATGATGCATGTGGCATAAGTATTAATGTGGTACTCATGCAACAAAGTCATCCCATTGCCCTCACTAGAAATGCAATCATTGGGCATAATGTGGCACACAAGGAGATGATGGTTATTATCTATGCAGTTCAAAAATGGAGTCCATACTTGATTGGTTGACATTTTTGTATCAAAATAGACCATCAAAGTCTTAAATACTTTTTAGAATAATGGGTATCTTGCCTAGATCATTAAAATGGGTATCTAAACTCATGGGATATGACTATGAGATCATTTATAAACAAGGTAAGGAAAATGTGGTGGCTGACACTCTCTCTCACTAGTTTGAACACCCGCCATGCCTATGTGTCATCTCTATTCCTATTTCCACATAGCTCTATGATATTCAAAAAGAATGACATCCCAACCAACTAGCTCATTCTTCAACTATCTACTGATTAATTTGTTAAACCTCACTATCCTTGTGATGGCTAGACATTGTGATATAAAGGTCACCTTTTATTGACAACTAGATCCAAGTTCAAACTCGCCATTTTATAATTTTTGCATGCTTCCCCTTCGATTAGACACTTAGGGTTTCTAAAAACATATGAGAGGGTTTGCCATAGTTTCTTTTGGGCTAGAATTAAGTAAGATATCAAAACATTTATTTTACAATGTGATATTTGATAGCATAATAAAGGTGAGATAGTCACTCCACTTATTATAATCCAACCACTTTTGATTAAAACACATATTTGGATAGTCATTTATTTAGATTTTATTGATGGTCTCCCAAAATTTGGAGGAAAATTAGTGATTCTTATTGTAATTGATTGCCTTTCTAAATATGCTCATTTTTATGCTCTAGCCCATCCCTATCGTACTTCTACTATTGCTTAGCTATTCATTGTTCAAATATTTAGACTCTATGGTCTTCTTACATCTATTATCTTAGATTGAGATCCTAGTTTCAGAAGCCATTTTTTTCAAAAACTCTTCAAATGTCTAGGTACATAATTGAAAATGAGCTTGGGATATCATCCACAAACTGATGGCCAGATCGAGAATGTCAATAAGTGTTTATAAACCTATCTTCATTATGTTTTCAATAATAAAAAACATCAGTGGATAAAATGGTTACATCCTACATAATGGTGGTATAACAACTCCTACCACACAACTACCAAACTCACTCCATATGAGGTTATTTATGGTTAAAATCCACCTTCTCTTATTTCAATTTACCAAGAAGCTCCACCATCCAAGATATTGATTCTACCCTCTTTACACATGACAATATCCTTCACCTCCTTTACACACTTAGATAGTGCTTCCCAAACTTGATGCATAAGGATCTCTCATTTCACAACTTGAGTATACAATCAGCAAGTTTTATCACTCCCTCTACAATTAGGTCATCACTAAAGTTATCATCTAGTGGCAAATGATGTAGCCTAAAGATGTGACTTGGGAACCTCTTTTTTCCATTTAACTATAGTTTCCTCACATCAAAATTTGAGGTCAAAGATTTTAAGGGGGAGGACATGTTAAGAACCTTCATCCTTACCATCTATTTGTAGTGTATTATTTAATAAAAGGCTATGGATGCATATTCTTTGTAAGTCATCCCTTAATCTCATTATAATAGTATAATGGTAGTTATTAATCACACATTCAGGAGGAGTAGTAGTTATGTAGTGATAGATTACATTAAATAGGAGCTTAGTCTAGTATGAAGGCATCCAAGAATTGTATTAAATTGATCTTTTTCAAAGGAGGTTGTTCCCTTAAAGAGGCCAGTGATTCTAAAATTCTACTATTATAATTTAGTTTTATTTATTTCATTCAATATATATTTGATTTTTCATATTTGATTTTATGTATTTTCAATTATATGCCAATTTTTTTAAGAAACATCCTCACACCCTTAGGATGGTCAAGTCCTTATGACCAAGCTTTAGTGAAACACCTATTCCACAAGGAGAATTTTTCCCTAGGATGGTCAAGTCCTTTTGACTAGAATTTAGTGAAACACTTTTTCCATAAGGAGCACCTACCCTTAGGATGGTCAAGTCCTTTTGACCTAAATTTAGTGAAACACTTATTTCATAAGGAGCACCTTCCCCTAATAATGGTCAAGTCATTCTGACCTAGATGTTGAGAACCCTCCCAAAAGCTATAATATGAACATCTCTTAATCATTAATGGCCTACCAATATTATGGAGACACCTTAAAAACATAGCCCCGTTCACTTCTTCACACACTCACAGACATCCAAAATCACCTTTTGGATCACCCTACACTTCTCAACAATAACTCTATTACAACCTAAATAACATGACAAAATGGTCATACACATATTAATGACTTTGATCTACCTCTCAAATCAAACACCAAGATCACACAAACATCATCTATCCTTTGTTCACACTCAGGGCATCCAAAACATCCTTTTGGATTGCCCTAAACCTCTTCACTCATCCTCAATCTTCAAACCTACAAGAACACTATTTTGACATTAAAAATATCACCTACATTTCATACAAATTGTCATCAAATTTTTCTTCTCTACAACCCATCTACTAGGCACACACCCTTTATTCTTTCCTTCACTCTTCAAATCTCTCACACACCTCTTCTTTCAAGTCTAGAAATCACCATCTTTGGTTTCACCTTTTATAGATCCTTCATGATTATTTTCTTCATGGTCAAACATAATACTTTTCTTATCCCTTAATACATATAACATATCTTAATACCACTCTTATAGGTTATCCATAGCAACTATGGTTCACACTTAACTAGTTACACCTTTCAATTAGGCCTTAGTAGCCCTTATAGATCTCATTTAGACCTATTCACTCCTTTATCACTTCACTGAGAAAATTAGAAACACATGACCACTTTAAAATACATAGGTCCACTCCACATGACCTCTTAGACATCCTCAAATGATTGTAGTTATCATCACATAGCTGTGCATATGTTGAATCTACTCAAACATTATACTTTTACACAAGAATACCATGAACAAACAAACAATCAAATTCTAAGCATTTATTCATACTGCAAATGGATTGATAAAACCTCCAAAATTCATATAAATCATCCTCATGGAGTGTACAACACTCTTCAATAGATAAATCCCATTGAAACATCTAAAAACCATTAAGATAAACTCAATTATCCTTCTCAGGTCACCTATATACAATGGATAAACGTAGTTAAATTTTGAGCTTAATAAATTTAACTATACAAACAATCAAACCTTATAGCTAGACTTAGTAGACGTGCCTTAACATTTGATATAACTTTACATTTTAATGCATCAATAAATTCATCATGGATCAAAATTTATAGATCAAAAACTAAGCATTAGTTTTCCTTTATTAATCTAAATATTCAAATTCCAATGCTCACTATACAACATCAAACACTTTGTGAACATCTCATACCTTCTCATCTATTAAATGAATATGCATTATTAATCTCCATTAAAAGTATCCTAATCTTTAACTATGCTAAACATCTATTAGTTTGACCTCATCTTGTGCTTCCTAAGAAATGGTGACCAAATATGCACCATCAATCTCATCAAAAGTAGCTCAGTATTTACCTTTGCTTACTATTAAAAATTTATCACTTCTCATCATCTTCTTGCTTCTTGATAATTTATAATAAACATGCTCCATTGATCACTACAAATTAACCAAGTTTTTATCTTTTAGAGATCACCATTGATCTAAGCTCTAAGCTCTTGTGATTGTGTAACTTGTCATCCCTATGTGATTTTTGCACATTTTACTCATTTAAATCTAATGCATGTCTTTGATCTTTTGACTACACGAACATATGTTCATTATTGATCTTCTATTTGATTGGAGAGCTTGTGACACTTATCACAAATTTGTGCAACCTTTGACATGTTGAAATAATACATATCATTGATCTCAGTATGTATGATTAATAGCTAACCATTAGATCTTCTAGACGAATGACCTTAGACTTCAATTTGATTAAACTTGATGGTCTCTAGTCCATCACAATCTATTAGAGCAACTTTGAATCTTTTTAACATGAGATAGAAATCACTTCAAGGATCTAAATTTTAAGGGTATCTTATTGGCACTATAGACAACATCTCCATGTAAAAATTTGAAAATTATTAACTTTATTCATACCTAATTTAAAATCACAAAATTATTACTTCATACATATATGCATGATGCGCATTGATGGTCTAGATAAGTATAGAAACTTAGTGAACTTCTGCCTGAGAGGATAATTTTACACCCATATATCTTTAGATATGATTGACCTCATGACCTAAAATTTGAGCCATATAAACTTAGGACTAATTTTATCATGCCCATATGACAAACTCCCCCTAGCTCATCCATATGTGGTAATGGTGATGTCAAAAAATTGCCTATTCGTATTTTTTATCACATAACCAACTATGCCAAGATGAACATAGTGAAGAACTAGATGAATACCATACACTTATACAAGCTATAAAATCATTTTGGACCTATGATAGGATACCTCACACATGATCAATACCTCAGGTCCATCCCTAATCATTCCAAAATTGAAGATCAACCAAGCCTACTTTAAACATACTAGGAAAAACACACTACACACTTTATCATTGACACTTAGACTATCAAGACACTTCATATACTCACCTAGAAACCTCTAATAAATCACTAAAAACACTTCAGAAATTTCCCCCTTTTTCCTTTATGTCAATATCCATCATACATCTCACCTTCCTTCTCTCTCTTTAATCACTCTCACAATAGGAACCTTCTCCCTTTTTGACATAATGATAAAGTGGGCACAAAATAATTTTGAGGACCTAAAAGGATGACCAATAGGAGAGGAACATCTTATAAATATGATATAAATTCCCCCTTACCTTGAGCCTACCTCTTCTCTTCCTTTATAACTTCCTCTTGCTACATACCAACACTTTCTTCAACCCAGCACTACAACTAGTGAAGACAAAACACACAAAATCACTAAAATATAATGAAACTCATAAAGAAAACATTTGAGAGGGACTCCCCCTAAGATTTTTGAGCCATTTCACCTCTTGATCATCTTCAAATCTCCATACACCATGAATAACCACCACACAAACTTACTAGTCTTCTCTCTCAAGCCACCTTTAGAACAAGTTTATGAAATTTTTTATCCCCTTTAACCAAAAGGCCTTATATTGATTCATAGAGAAAGAAATGATACAAAATCTTTATTTTAGATACTCAAATTTAACTTTTGACAATGGTTTTGTCATAATATCTATAATTTGCTATTTTTTAGGCATATACTCCAACTTAACACTTTGATAACTCACTTGTTATCTTAAGAAATGATATCTAATAGGAATGTGATTAGTTTTTCAGTGCATAATGTAGTCATATAAAATGTCCAAATTAGTAGTTTGAGTGTGTATTATGACACCCTATCCATAGCTCCTTTTTACATGTTTTTTTAACCATTCTAGACACCTTTTCACTCTTTACCAACCATCAAAAACCTTCTAAACAGTCATTCCACCTCAACTAGGTTGTTTTTTCTAGGCCAATACTATTACCCTAGGTCTCATGCTTATAGGATAGGAGCACAATACATATACTATAGTGCCAGACCCTATGGTGTCCCATTTTTATCACTCTTATCAATTTGCATTTTTTCCCCAAATAATCATTTTCATCTGATTCCTATCCTTCATTATGTCAGCTTAGTATGAACACATCTAAACCATGACCAATAGTTCCCTATAAAAGCATATCCAAATTTAATTTATAAGGTAGGTGAGAAATCTTTCAAAGCAAGCAAGAATACAAATAATGTACTAAGGCAAACTTCCCTATTCTCTGCATATAGTCACCCAACATAGTTGTAAACACACTCAAACCCTCATACCAATCCCTAGCAACCTCAATCACTCTTAACTTAGCAATTTTTCATCTACATCACACTATTATACAAATAAAATTATGTGGGATAAATACGTATGAATTGATCCATATTCAAAGTATTAGTATGTAGGCAACATGCCCACACAAGGGGTGTAGATCACATGTTCAGTGCATCTTATACACTAACCCCCATTTCTCAAGTGATTTAGAGATTGTTTCATAAATCATGATGGAGGATTAGGGTTTAAATATTAAATAATCTCTACATTAACTTCTATCATGAATTAAAACTTAAGATTTCACAAGTAGGCTCACACAAGGACAACTAAAAAACCTAGAAAGTTTTAGGTCTCTATGACTAGTTTGGATAATAGTGGTAAGAGTGGACTATAGTGTCAGACCTCAAAGTGTCTTATTTTTAACACTCTTGTCCATTCATCAAAGGAGATCCATGTTTAGATTCATAACATTATCCCAATCCTGCATAGCTAGTTTTAACTTTTGTCTCAGCCATCTCAATCTAGTTTCAAGCTAAGTTATATTTCTCCTTATTTATTGCTATTTTTGTAAAGGTAAAAAAGATAGATAAATTATACAAATAAAGACTATAATTATCTTTATATTTTTCATTGTTTTGTTAATATAGACCCTTAACTAAAATATGAATAAAAATCCATTATTCCCAAAAATGTTAAATCATTTGGTGAACTTGACTTACTTCATTTACACACAAAGAACTTAAAAACCCTAGGGAAAATTCTATAATAATTTTTATAATACTTTTTAAAAATTTTCCTACATATTTAAATCAAAATTTCACATTTAATTTTAAAATTTACCATAGTAATTTGAAAAATCATTTCTTTCAAACCCTAGTTGTATTTACTAGGTCCCTTTGCTTCTTCAGGTATCACCTTACATGTTTGTGACCTTCGTATACTTTTTATGCATATTCCTAGTTATTTTTAGGAATTTACATTTATTTTATTTATTACTTTCCTTCCATCACATTTTTATTATTAAAACTTATTAAAAAAATTTAATCCATTTTTTATTTATTTTCCTACTTTAGCAATGGCCCAATATACCAATTTTGATGAAACTGATAAGAGGGAACTTCAAGACCTTTTAACTAAACATACTAATATATAATATTATATGATTAAAATACTAAAAAAATAATAAAATAAATTAAAAAATGGTAAATCCTCTCAAACCATAAAACAAATAGTTACAAATGACATTATAGGGGGAAACTATGTCTCAAAAATACCCTATAGCAGCCTAATCTTCCTATGAGGCACCATTAGTTACAAATAGTACATCATTATCTCCTGATGTGAATATACTTGTAAAAGAGATAAAATATCTTCAATCTAAGGTGAAACATCTTAAACAAGGTGCCTCTAGACTAATAGAAGCTTTGAATTCTTATTCTCTACTTCATACACCATTGTCAAGTCATATTGCTTCTACACCCTTGCCACCAAGTTTTGTTCAACCCAAACTCACTCTATATGATGTCAAGGGTGATCCAGACACACATTTGAGATAATTTTACACAACATTCTCAGACTATGTGCTAAATGACTGGTTATTAACCAAGTTATTTCTACAAAGTTTAAAAGATTATTCTCTACAATGGTTTTATAGTCTACTAAATTAGGTGATCAATGTATTCAATATTTTAGTTGACATGTTCCTATCTCATTTTAGCATTAATATATATGACAAGGTTTCTTATGCCCAAGTTTAAAAATAGAAACAAATGTCAAATGATCATCTCACAAATTATGTTCTTTGATATAAGACTATTTTGGCTAAAATGACTAACCCCATAGTCGATCAGGAATTATAGGATATTTTCAAATAGAGTCTTATTTTAGCTTTACATGAGTCAATAATGTTCAAAAAAATCTCTTCCTTCACTATGTTATGTCATAAACTAAAGTAAAGGTGAAGTCAAATTAATTTGAATGGGCAAACTCAAGTATACAAGCATATCAAAAAACAATAGTAATAGTAAAGTCCCATACAAACTAAAGGTTAATGATAAATAAAATTCAAAACCAACCTAGAATTAATATGGCTTCATAGCCCCCTTAATGAGTGGTTATGTCATCACCTCCATAGTAAGCCTTTACCAATCTACCAATATCTCTAGCTAGAGTCTTAAAATAGCTATTAGAATGTAATATCATATCTCTCCCTCCTATTTAAGAATTTGATACAATGAATCCTCTTCCATGTGAATATGATCAGAATGCATTTTTTTATTTTCATAGGGCACAAATAAACAAAATTAATTGATGCATCATTTTGTGACATAAGATAAATGACTTGATAGATGGCAACATTATTGATTTTGGAACTCTAGTTGAGCCTCCTCAAGTAAAGCAAACATAGGACAAGGCTATAAATAATTTTTCACATCCTTTCCCACAATATTTTAAATAAGAGACAAGGGACACATAAGGTGTTTGCCATTCATATCATACACACCCTCCACCATCTACATACTAGGCACCTTAATTTATGTCACATCCTTTGAACAACATGATTAGTGTGTATAATTCTAGAGTTCTAGATAGATTGTCAATCTCCTTCTCAAAGCAAAATATAGGTGAGTATGATTTGAATTACCATGCACTATTTATTAGAACCTACATTGATCATCATCCTATTCATAATGTTCTCATAGATAATGGATCTATCATGAACATGTTCATTATGACATTACTTTAGTATTTAGGATATTACACTGATAAATATAGTTATCAGTGGATTTAGTGGACACATACATAGTTCATTGGCTGAGATTGTAATTCCTCTACATGTTGGACTTACACATGTGCACACACCATTTACTATTGTTCCTAGTGTAGGAGTATTTGGAATATTTCTTATTCAGCCATGGATTTATAAACTTTGAGTAGTACCCTCTATAGTTCATAGATGCATGAAATTCATTCATGCTAATTAGGTTATTACAATTGGCAGATTTTCATATGAGTTAGCCCTCCCCACTTAAAATCCATCTCCTACTCCATATTCACCAATATTAGCTCCTCCACCAATTACATATCTTCCTCCAATTGAGGTTTAGACATAGGTGAGGCCTCTATCTCTAGCATAAAGAGTTCAGACACTTCCATGAAGGCCTCTCTTAGAGTGACTACTATATAAGTGATAGTTTTAAGACTCTAAATACTTTCCATCTATAGAATTCACACCTAGATTAGTATCATTAAGGTATCATGCCTATATACATAAAACACACTTTTGAAGAGCTTCCTCTACTACTAGATCGATCCCTAAGAGCCCCATAATTGGATCCACTTTTTAGAGTTACAGGGGAACCTCATAGTATGTTTCCACTAAAGACATTTTAGAGCACTTATAACATACACAAATTTTAGAGTTACATTTTTAGCCCTTCCATAATGATTCACAATCATGTATGATACCTCTCTTTGATATAGGACACCATGATAGGGAGTCTCTCATGAGACTCATCAGTTAGTATCATTTCTTCTTGGATTACTTGTACATAATCAATTAGCTTTCTTGTACATAGTTTCGTAATGATTGATTATACATAGCCTATTTCAAAAATACCAAAAATAATATAACATGTCAAAACACAAAAACATTCAAATAACTCAAAAACATATCAACTATATGCATTCTCCATGCTTTACATTTCTACTACCATGCTAGAATTACATTTTGCTATTATATGTTATTATTTGTAGATTTATTTACATTACCATGCTTCACTTAATCTTCTTTGAGTGTGTGCAGTGACACCCAAATCCTTGATTTCTTTACTCTACCCATTGATGGGGCATCTTTCTTATACATACGAGACATACATTGACATATCTACTCATTGAGGGCATCTTCTACATAACTACAAAATCTAGGTTATGTCAATCCTACACCACACACTCTAGTCATCATGTTGATGTAAATTAATTACTAGCTTACATATATTATTATATAGAAACTCACTAGCATATAAGACTTGTGTATTTCTTAACATCTACCTAGTCTTGTACTACATGTTTCACATACTTTCACTTCTTGCATTGATTAGTTAGATGTGATAGTATTTATAAAATTTACATGGCTTCTTTCTTACTTTGAATAGCTCGATGTGATTTCATTTATCAATTCCTATTTTGTTTCTTATGTGTGCCTTAGGACATTTACTAATGTCTTTTTCTTGTAATCTTATATCTGTTTATGGCCTTCATGCTAACCTTGCTTGTTTTCAGTTGTATGTGTATGTGGCATTTGAACATGCATTATAAGCTTGATTTTCCAAGTTTGAGTGACATGTGCCCATGCCCCTTGTTTTCTTGGACCCTTGGCCAATTTTGTATGCTTCTTATTTCTCACCTTCCATGGTTTTTTCTTGTCTGCTTCTCAATTGTTTGCAATGTCATGATCCACATCTTGCATTATCTTGATTTCTTGGATGCCATGATAGATATCATGTTCCATTCCTCATTAAAATTTAACAACCAAACATATTTCTAGTTTCAGTTTAGTATACTACACATGTTATTACATTATTACATCTATATAGGCATACCCATGTTGATCTAACAATTTCCAATACAAACCATGCTATATCTTGGGACATCTTTTAGATTATCATTATTATATCATGTATTTCATAGCATAACATAATTTCATGGATTTTTATTTTGAGGCTATTCATTGCAAGGTCTTCATTCCTACCTCCAAAAGAGGGGGAAACAAATAAGGGTTTTGTCAAAAATATTAGAGCCTTTTACAAGTCAAAACTAGTTTTTAAAACACTCATAATAGCATTCAAAATTTTAAATAGGTAGAACAGCCCAGAAAGATAGTGATGAATATAGGATAGTGATCAAAAATATTAAAGGACAAGAGTACCTTACTTGGACTATAGTGTTGGACAATAAAGTATCCTATTTTTGGTCTTCTTATCCATATAATATAAAACCTAGATTTTCCATAAATAGATAAAAAGGTAAGTTTAGTTATAGTTTTTCAACTACAATTCAATTCAAATTGAGTACTTTTAGTAGAGTTTTACTTAGAGTATCTAGATATAGGGGGCATCATGCATGACATGATGACTCTCACTTCTAGTTTTAGATTGGGAAATTGGTACAACTTCTATATTATAATCCATGTTACAAACACCAATTATTGGGGAAAATGTGTGTGGTATATTTGCCTTCATTTCTTTCTAGTTCATTATATTACCTTAGTATTCTCAATATTTATATGCCTTATTCCATGTATAGGTGGTTGCCATCATTTTAGAGTGAATTTCATATAATCCTAGTTCTCTATTTCAGAGAGGCTTTCATATAAGCCTAATCTCCACCTTTCAAAGTGGTCAAGATTGGTCTAGTTCTCAATACATATTTGGATATCCATGCCACATTTTTAGATTATAGATCATTCATGGGCTCTAAGACCATATTAGATGACACACATTTCATACTAGTATCAATTCATAGCTTCACTTAGTGGTAAATGATAGAGCCAAAGGACTATTTAGCTTTTATATTCTTAAGCCACGTACTTAGAGGGATTAGACATAGAGTCCAAAAATAACTTAGCACATGTATGATCACATAGCTTCACTTAGTGGGAAATTATGGAGTGAAAGGGATAGCCTTTGTATTCTTGAGCCACTCTTGAGGAATTAAGCACTTAGATCCAGTCACAATGTTAATTTTCATACAACACATACCCAACATCACTCAACATCACACATCTTCATGGGATTCACCCTTATAGGTAAGTTCAAGTACGCTTTCTAATTTTCATTTATCCTAGTATTTCACTTTTCTACATCACTATAATAAAGGGGGGGAAAATGTAATCATCTAAAATGTGAAAATTGGTAGTTTGAGTGTGGCTTGCGATACCCTATCCATATCTCTTTTTTTCATGCTCTTGTGACCATTCTAGACACCTTTTTACTCATTACCAACCATAAAAAACCTTCTAAACCATCATTCCACCTTAGCCAATATAATTTTCCTAAGTTAATCTTATTCTTTTAGGTCTTGAGCTTGTAGGAAATGAGAAACATACCTAAAATATAGCACCACACCCTAGGGTTTACCATTTTTGGTGCTTCTATCCATTTGAATTTGGATCCTAAATGGTCATTTTTAGCTAATTCCTATCCTTTATTATGATGGCCTAGAATAAACACATCTAGCCTATGGCCAATAATTCCATATAAAATCCTATACAAAGTTCATTTAAAATGGAAGTGATAAATATTATAAATCAAGAAATAATACAAACAAAACACTAAGTCAAACTTCCCTATTCTCTACATATAGTACCCAACACATCTACAAACACACTCAAACCCACATACAAGTCCCTAACCTCCTTAAGCACTCTTAATTTGGTACTTATGTATCTTAATTACACTATTTCATAAATCACATTAGGTGGGAGAACTACATATGGTTTGATCCCTCTTTGGAGTATTGGTATGTAGGTAGCATGCCCACACAAGAGGTGTGGATCACACGTTAAGTGCATCTTACACACTAACCCCCCATTTATCAAGTGATTCAGATATTTTTTTATCAAACATGATGGAGGGTTAGGGTTCTAATATTAAATCAGATCTACATTGAGTTTAATCAAAAGTAATCACTTAATATTTCATAGTAAATATCACACAGGAACAATGCAAAAACCTAGAAAATTTCAAGTCTCTATAACTTGTTTAACAATAGTGGTAGGATTCGACTACAACACAAGACCCCAAAGTGTCTTGTTTTTTGTGCTCATGTCCTTTCTCTGAACTAAATCAAAATTTAGATTCATGAAACTATCTTAGTCCTACATAGACATTTTCAGCTTTTATCTCACCCATCTCAGTCTAGTTTCAAGATAAGTTATATTTATCCTTATTTATTTCTATTTTTATAAAGGTAAAAATGATATATAAATTATACAAATCAAGATTGTACTTATATTTCTATTTTTCACTAATTTATTAATCTATAACCTTAACTAAAATAAGAATAAAACTTCATTATTTACAAAAAAATTAAATCACATAATAGGATTCTTTGAGATACTAATTGCACTAGTATTATCACAATAAATAGTATAAGGTCCTTTTTATCTTACCTTATAATCTTCCAAAAAAAATTTCATCCACATGACTTGCATGAAATAATAGGAAATTTTTATATACATTGATTTTGTAGTTGATAGAGACACTAAGGCTTGCTTCTTGCTTAGCTCAGACACCAAGCATTCTCCCATGAAGAAAACCCCACCACTAGTACTCTTCCCATCATCCACACATCTTGCCCAATCTACATCAGCATATGATTTCAATGTGAATTATTTACTCTTAGGATAATATAAACCATACTCTATGGTGACTTTAAGATACCTCAAGATCTTTTTGAATGATTTCAAGTGATATTCTCTAAGATCATCTTCAAACCTTCCTAAAAGACCAACTACTTGCATGATATCGAGCCTAAAAGTAGTAGAGTATAAAATACTTACAATCATCGATGTATATAGAGTTTAATAGACTTAGTATGTTTTATCTAGTTTAATTAACTTAAATCATGTGATCATTGGATTACCCATTGAATTATAATCCATTATGTCAAAACTCCTTAGCATATCCTTGATGTATTTATCTTGTAATGAATATCCCTACATCAAGTTGGTTAATATACAATCCTAATAATAATGAAATTTATCCTAACATTAAAATTTCAAACTTATTCTCATAGTATCTATAAACTCTTTACTCATATTATCATTGTTAGATCCAAAAACTATGTCATCAACATATACAATCGCTATCAATTGATGATTGTCTTTTGTTTTAATGTATAAATTACTATTATCTACCAAATTTTTAAATCCTTGACTCAATATGATTATCTAACCTATAATAACCAATCTCTAAGATCTTTTTTAAGACCATAAATAGCCTTCTTTAGTTTACACACAAAATCTTGATTATTTGACATAAAGTATCCTTTAAGTAACTCAATGTAGACTTATTATTCTAAGTTTCCATTCTAGAATGTATATTTCACATCCATTTGGTATACCTTAAGACCTTTAAAACTTGTATATACAAATAAGAGTCTAATTACTTCCATTCTTTCCTTAGAAGAAAAAAACTCATCAAAATCTATTCCTTCAACCTAAGCATATCCTTTACACACCAACCTAGCTTTGTTCCTTATGACTTTTCCTTTATCATTCATTTTATTTTTGAAAACCCACTTGGTAACTATCACATTTTTATCTTTTGGCCTAGGAACTAAATATTGTTATTTATTCTTTAATATTTGATCAATTTATTCATCAATTTCATTCTTCCAACTTTCATATTTTCTAGCTTCCATGAATGTTTTGGGTTTAATCATGGATAACAAAGTTGAGTCTTGTTTATTTTCATTAATTAACATTCTCTTTCTAGTATGCAAACCTACACTAACATTTCCAATAACTTGAGAGATTGGATGATCTTTCAAAATTATTATAGATGGATCTTTAGAGTCTTGTATTTCTTCCTCATCTTTATCTTCATCATTTGTTTGAATAGATAACTCATCATTATTTGAAATAGAATTTTGAATTGAGTCACCTACATTTTTGTCTTCTTGACTCTAATTTTCTCATCCAACCTTACATTTAAAATTTCAAAAATATTATGAAGTCTCTTGTTGAAGCACCTATAAGTAGTAGTAATATAAGAGTAACCTAATAATATTTCCTCATCAGACCTTGAATCAAATTTTTTGAGATTCTCTTCAAATTTTTTGATCAAGCATATATGCCCAAACACTCTAAAATGTTTGACATTAGTTTCTCTATTATTCCATAACTCAGGAGGAGTCTTATCACCATTTACTCTAATTTGACACCTATTTAGGATGTAAAATAAAGTGTTGGATGCCTCTTCACAATAAACATCTGATAATTTGGCTTTTAAATCATGGTTCTACTTATCTCTTGAATAGTCCTATTCTTCCTTTCAATAATTCCATTTTGTTGTGGTGTTCTAGCAATATAATATTGTCTCTTTATCCTTTATTTCTCACAAAAATCATCAAATTCATGAGACCAAAATTCACTTCCTCTCTCTAATCTTACACACTTGATCTTTGACCCTTTATATTTTTCTAAAATTTCTTTGAATGCCATAAATATTATAAAACATTTTGATTTTTCTTTATAAAAATATCCAATTCATCCTAGTAAAATCATCAATGAGAAGCATGAGGTAATTATTACCTTGAATACTTTAAGTTCTCATAGGTCCACATAGATTAGTGTGGATTAAATTTAATGGATTTATAGTGGATAAATCCTTAGATTTATATCTTCTTTTGGTTTTCTTCCCATGAAAACATGCCTTTCGAAGAGAATGAGGAATCTCAAAATTCTTGGGCATATACATTACTAACCCCTTTGAATTGGTCTTTACCATATTATTAAAATTTATATGTCTAAATGTTATATACCAAAGAAAACTTTATTCCAATTGAATAATGAATCACTCCTCATTATTGGATTCATGGAATACACACATGTTGTTATTTATTTCATAAACATTTATTACTAATCTACCAAAATTTGCCTTTCTTACTTCACATACATGATCATGAAAAGTTACAACATTTCCTTGCTTAAAATTTTTTCTCACACTTAAAATATTATGTTTCAAACATTTTACATATGAGACATTCTCAATCTTAGTATGACCATTATCCAAACTTGCAATACCTTTTCAAACTATGTTAGTAGATTTATTTTCACCAAACCTCACTAAACTTGGGTTGGTCTTCTTGAGAGAGATAAACTTGCTCTTGTCTCCTGTCATATGATTTGATCATCCACTATATATTAACCATATCTTGTTCCCATATTTTTGAGTATGCAAGGATGTTTGAAAAAACATTGACTCTTCCATTGATGAATCACTTGAATTCTACTTATTTTCTTATTCAATGTTAGACTTAGTCTCCTTGATCCATTTTATGGTGCCAATGACTTGTATATCCTTTTTCCAAAAATATATTTTATAGTTGTTGTCTATATGACCTTGTTGGTTACAATTGTATCATATGAGATCCCTTTTGATCTCTAGAGAGAAATAACAATCCCTATATCTATTGCCAAATTGATTGTAGGAGAAGCAATACCCATTGAAGAAATTGTTCATATTTGACTTTCCCTTCTCTTGAACATTATTGATCCATGAATTTTCATTCTTGACCCTTTTGGTGGAGCTAAAATCCATTTTATCCTTAGATAAGAGCATATCTAAGTAAGACATGACTTTATTATCCAATTGTTCCATCCTTTGGTTGAAACCTTTATCCATCATGACCTATAGATTTTTGACTATTTCTTCTAGGTATTTCACTTGCATCTTCACATCATCCATGCTTGCATTGATATTTGATAAATCACATACTAGTTTTTCTTGAAGATAAGCCATAATCTCTTTGTCAACCATTACACATTTGATCACCTTCAAATGGTTAAAATTACAAGAAGGACCTTCTCTAATACCAATTTTTAGAGGTATAAACCACTAAGCATGGGGTGAATCAGTGATGGAAAACAATCCAATTCAATTTCCAAAGCCTTCAAACACTTAAGCATTCAATATAACCATTCATGAAGCATTCAATATGTTTATAGCAATGAATAAATAGATAACTCAAGATTACACACATAACACAAGATCTATGTGGGAAACCATCTTGGGTAATAAAACCCACTCTCAATATTGTAAACACATGGACTACTTATCTGATAAGATGTATGCAAACATGAGACTTAAGTGAAACATCTATTCTAAAAGGAGCACTATCCCTTATGATTGTCAAGTCTTTCTGACTAGACTTTAGTGAAACACCTATTCCATAAGAAGCACTTTCTCCTAAGATAGTCAAGTCCTTCTGACTAGAATTTAGTGAAACACATATTCCATAAGGAGCACCTATCCCTAGGATGGTCAAGTCCTTTTGACTTAAATTTAATGAAACAACTATTTCACAAGAAGAACCTAGCCCTAAATATGGTCAAGCCCTTATGATGTAGATGTTAAACATGTTCTTAACAACTATGATATTATAATACCTTAGTCACTGATTACATGACAATATAATGGAGATACCCTATAAACATATCCCCCTTCACTTCTTCATACACTCATAGACATCCAAAATCACCTTTGGGATCACCCCACACTTTTTAGCATCATTTATATCACAACATCAACAACATGACCAAATGGTCATACACATAATCTACACTCTAATCTTCCTCTCAAATCAAACATCAAGCTCACATAAACATCATTTATCATTTTCTCATACTCAAGGCATCCAGAACATCCTTTTAGATCACTCTAGATCTCTTAATTCATCCTCAATCTTCAAAACTATGAAATCACTATTATGACATCAAAATTAGGACCTACATATCATACACACAATCATAAACTTTATATTATCGACAACCCATCCATTATGTGCACACCCTTTCTTCTTTCCTTCACTTTGAAACTCTCACACACCTCTTCTCTCAAGTTTAGAAATCACCACATTTGATTTCACCTTTTATAGAGCCCTCATGATTATTATCTTTTTGGTAAGACATAATACATTCCTTAGACCTTAATACATCTAACATATTTCAATACGACTCTCACATGATAGAGATAACAACTATGGATCACACTTAAGTAGTTACGCCTTTCAATTAGGCCTTATTAGCCCTTATAGGTCTCATAAAAACCTATTCACTCCTTTAAAACTTCAATGAGAAAATTAGAAACATAGGTACAATTTCAAATGTATAGGTCCACTCCACATGACCTCTTAGAAATCTTAAAATGATTATAGTCATCATTACACACCTTTATGTATGTTTAATCTACTCAAACATTTGACCTTTACACAAAAACACCATTAAAGAATAGATACTCAAATTCTAAGCATTTTTTCATACAAAGTATGGATTAGTAAAACCTCTAAAATCCATATAGATCATCCTTAGGGAGTATAAAACACTCTCCAATAGTTAAGTCCCCTTGAAACAACCAAATACCATCAGAATAAAATCAATTATCCTTCTCAAGTCACTTATAGACCATGGTCAAGAACACAATCAACTTTGAAGCTTAATAACTTTGACTATATAAACATTAAAAACTTAAAACTAGATTCATTAAATATAGCTTGATGTCCTCTACAATGATTTTTACTATATCCATAAATTCATCCTCAGTCAAAATTTATATCTCAAAAAGTAAGAACTAGTTTTCCTTTGTTAATTTGAATATTCAAATTCCAATGATCACTATTAAACTTAAAACATTTTATCAACATCTCATGCCCTATCATAGCTTGAATGAATACACATCATAAATCTCCTTTGAAATTATCCTGATCTTTATCTATGCTAAACGTC
Source organism: Torreya grandis (assembly GCA_037957365.1). Classification (NCBI taxonomy): domain Eukaryota; kingdom Viridiplantae; phylum Streptophyta; class Pinopsida; order Cupressales; family Taxaceae; genus Torreya; species Torreya grandis. The sequence continues at coordinate 97,094 of JARHVA010010735.1, read as the reverse complement.
TATCATTTTGATTTCATCTCATGTTCCCTTGAAATTTTTAGAAAATATGTACAGTTCATCTCCTCATAAGTAGATTGGTGTTTACCTTTTCTTACTAATAAACATCAAGCACTTGCCATCATCTTATTGGTTCTTGACAATTTTGAACAAACATGATTTGTCGATCTTTATGGATTAACTAAATCTTTATCTTTCAGCACTCGCCATTGATATAAGCTCTAAGATTCTATGATTGTGCCACTTGGCATCACCATGTGCATTTTACACATTTAACTCATTGAATTTAATGTGCACCATTGATATTTTGACTACATGAACATATGCTAATCACTGATCTTTTGTCAGATTAGTAAGCTTGTGAAACTTTTCACTAGCATGTGTAACCTTTGACATGTTGACTTTATATGCACCATTGATCTCAATATATATGATTAAGTTCTCACTAGTGTATCTTCTATACCAATGACTTTAGACTTCAATGTGAGTAAACTTGACATTCTCTATTCCATCACAGTTTACTAGAGTAGCTTTGAAGATTTATAACTTGAGCTAGAAATCACTTCAAGACTCCAAATTTTCAAGGTAGTTTCTTGGAACTTTATTTGTACCTAAATTAAATGCACCAAATTACTAGTTCATACATATGTGCATGACATGCAGTGATGGTTTGACTAAGTATATAAAGTTAGTGAACTTTTGTTTTAGAGGCAAACTTTGCACCTACATATCTTTAGCTACGCTTAACCTCATGACCTAAAATTTAAACTATATCAACTTTGGGATAATTTAATCACACCCATATGACTAACTCCCCTTAAATTATACATACATGGAAATGGTGATGTCATCAAACTAATTACTCAAATTTTTCTATCACAAAACCAACTACGACAAAATGAACATAATGAAGATCCAAATGAATATTTTACATCTTCACAAGCTTTCCAATCATCCTTGACCTCTAATAGGACCCCTCACACATGATCAATACTTTATATCCATCCCTAATCATCCTAAAATTAAATATCAACCAAACTTACTTCAATAATATTAGGATAAACATAATGCACACTTTGTCCTTGACACTTTGACTATCAAGATATTTTATCCACTCACCTAGACACCTCCATGAGATCATTGATAAATCTCCAATAAAATGATATTGCAACTTAAATTTGATTGAGACAGTCAACTACCCTAAGCAAACTATCCAATGAATATCCTTCATGTAATCACCACTACCTTCACATGCTTTCATAGACTAAAATAATGTCTCCATAAAGCTTGGAGAGAGACATCCTTACTCCACAAGGTCCTAAAACAACGTGAAGCTCAGATATGTCCATATCTTTTTTCTTACCTTCTTGAGACTCATCCAATTGGTAGACTGATTAGCTTCATTCTTATACCTCTAATACTTATTAATCATCTTTGTCATACTAGCCTCAATAATGATACACTTTTGTTCATTTAATGTGGAGAACTTACTTATAACATCAATATCATTAGAAACTACTAATAGGTGATTTTGACAACTAGTATCCAATGATCAATATGCATATTATAACTAGTATCCAATGATTTTTATACAATGCTTGATAGTAAGGATTCTTCACATACCTTATTGTTTGAGTCATTATCTACATTAGTATATTAACCTTCTTCACTCTTGGAATCATATTGTACTTCCTTCACTGAATTTGGTCTCCACACCCATGTGTGACATTTCTTATGCATATTAGAATCTCCATGTACTTTGAAATACCTTGAGGATTTATCAACTTCAATTTGTCATAATATTAAAATATTAAAACTCTTATGACAAAAGTATAAAATGACCATAATCATACCTTTTAATTGAAAATGACTAAGATCTCCTTTGGGCTAACTTCTCCTTCTCATGAAATCTCTAGCTTTATGACCAAAATGGTGACACACATAACAATGTCCATAAAAGGAAGGTGGGTAACTTGATGTATTAGGATACCTTATTGAATTATTTATGATACCCATGGTACTATCACACTTATTGACCTGATTTGATTTCTCTTTCTCCTTATATAGTTAGATCATATTGACAACTACCTACTCATGCTCATTCTTCAACAAACCAAACATAGTCTTGACCTAATCACACTCAATCTCCTTTAAAATCAAACTTACTTTGGCATATCCTAACTTAACCTTGAGATGTTTTATAACCTTATCATCCTATTTGGCATATTTATTTAAATTACACATCTTCTCTTCAATTGCTTCGATCACAACCTTTAACTCTTGATTCTCTTTCTTTACTTACTTAGGCATCTTGTGCTTTCTAGAACTACCTTCAAGCTACCAAGCCTTGATAGAAGGACATACTCTGATACCAATTATTAGAAGCACAATCATTGAGAGGGGGGAGGGTGATTTATTGATGTAATGAAATCAACTTTAATTGCTTCAAACTCTTAACCATTCAACATAAACATTCATGAAGCATATAAACCATTCATTGTAATGAATAAATAAAATAATGTAAGATCAAAGCACATAACAAATTAATTATATGAGAAACCTTCATGAGGAATTAAAAAAAATCTTAGGCATACAAAACAATGGAATATAGTCCTATGATAAATCTCAAATAATATATTTTATAGAAACACCCACTCCTCAAGGACCACCAACCCCTCAAATTCATATATAACCAACTAGACTTCAGTAAACACTAACTTTCTAGGAGGTTATAACCCCCTTTATTGATCAAGAACCCACTAAAATATAAAACTATAACTCCACCTTGATTTTTTCCCTTCATACAATTAATTATGGTCCTCTACAACTCATAAAAATTCAAATCTACCTCTCACATAAGCATGCAACAACTCTTCTTCTTCTTCACTCAAACTAACCTCATACACATAGTCAGACATATAAAAAATAATTTAAAACCATTATCACATATTAAAAATTATCTTATGATAGATTCCATGGCCTCTTACCCTTATAAAAATTCTCATTCCATTATCTTAAATTTTCCTTGGTTTAACTATCTCAAACAAGCCTATTAGGCCTTCTCTGATACCACACACTTTAATTAACACATCTAGGTCAGCCAAAATACATTAAATAATTTATTTACACCTATGATATATCCACACACACATTAAATGGGTAATAAAACTAGTCCATAGGACACATTTAAGACATAAAGTCAACCAATTAGGCTTAAGTGGCCCTTTTAGGTCTCATGGAGACCTATTCACCCATTTCACACGTCATCGAGTAATGTATTAACATAAGATCACTTTAAAGTGCATGTATCCATTCCACATGACCCCTAAGACATCATAAAAAGATCAAAACCATAATATGACACCTTTACATAGTTCAAATCTATCAATTCAATGCATTAACCATGACCACCATGATGAATGAAGGAAAAGTCAACTTGCAAGAAATGGTTCATACTAAAGATGGATTAGTTAAACATCTAAAATATATATAGATGATACTTAAATAGTATAAAACACTATATAATGGATAAATCATCATGACACAACCAAACACCATCAGGAAAAAAAATGTAAACATCCTTCTCGAGTCACTTGTAGAAAAAATTCAAACCTTAATCAACAAATACACTTGTATGGTCATTAAAAACTTGAAACCATATTTTATGGATATATCTTGGAGTTATTTACCACTTTAATTTTTTATTCATTATCAAATTCATCTATTATAAAAATTTATAAGAAAAATACTACAAACTAGTTTTCCTTTATAAATTAAAAAATTTGAATTCCAATGGTCATATTTTAAGTAAAAATGGCTAAGTATGGAAACAATGAAATCTGCCTTAAAAGCCCTATTTTAACTTTAATAATTTTTTGTATATACATATAATGGACCCAAAATTTGAAACATGTGTTCTCCTCTCAAAGGGGATTTTGTCCTTATATCAAATTACTCCTAAGACCTTCACACATGTGAATTTTGACATGACCAACCTGCTCTCTCAACTTGATTTGATAGGTAGACTAGATGACCTAGACAAGCACACAAGCATTCCAAAGTATTCCTATCACCTCAAATGAATTATAAAACCTTATAGAAACAACATGAATCATTTGCATCATATATTAAACATATGAAGCATGCATATACTCAACACTCAAATGCATCAAACCTTACTTATGCCATCTTACTCAAAAATGTCACATACCTTGCACAAGAACATATTCATCACAAGGAAATTCTTAAGGAAACATTGTTTAAACTTGAAAAAATTCACATACACCCATGAAACTTTAACATATTGATGAAATCTCATAACATACTAGGTAATTATGTCTCAAAATCCGTTAATGAAGATATCTCACACAAGATACCCTGGCATACTTTGTCATAGAATCACTACCACACTTCAAACCTCATGAACACTCTTAGACACAATAGGTATATCATTGACAATACTCCAACACTAATGTAGTAAACTTAGATGTCTCATATGTTAAATTTATAAAAGATGAGATATGTTATTAATGGAAAATATATCTATATTATATATTCAAATGACATGAAATAAAGTACTTATATCCTTATGATGATAATATAGTGTTATATATGGTATAGGAAAGAACTAGGTAAGAAGATAGATTTTTAATAGTTCTTACATTCTATATTTGGTGTCTTTGGCTTTCTGAGTAGTTGCATCAGCCTAGGATAGTTACATTGATGTGAGTGTTATATCTTGATACTAGTGTCTTGTATAAAATATGTGCTCATGTAAGATGTGACCACTTAAACAATTATAGGTTTGGTTTCACCTTTTCTATGATGTATTTAGATTTGGGTTATGGATTGTCACTCTTGATGAAATTTTAAAACCCTAGCTTTGTATCTTCAATGGATTTTCCTTGGAAAAAATGGGTAAATGGGCACATGGTGTCAAACTGACCTTCAATGACCCCATTTTCAAAGGGCACTACCTACATAGACAATAATACAGAAGAGGGCCTCAGACTTATGTAGTTCTCTCCTACATGTTGGCTGTTGTGTGAATCAAGTAATGTGTGTAAAGTAAATACAATACTGACCTAGATGGTAATTTATAAAATATGACTTTATGATTACTCCTTTGGCAATTTAGACCTATATTTGGGCTTTTCCTATTGAAAAATATTATAATAGGTAATGATAAGAAACATTTTATTAACTTTAATGCTTCTTGAGTGTTTCTTGAGTGTTCTTTTGGTATTTCTAACTAAGAAATGAATGAGGGTTGATATTATATTTATAATAATCCTATCTAGAGATAAATAACATTAAATCACTTAGGATGACTATTGTAATACATTAAATTTGTAAATTGGATGACTTTTAGGGTATTGGATAGGATAGTAACATCAATAGTATTATCTAACCTAGATGTTAGTGTTTAGGGATAAGGAGAGAAAACATAAGCTTATAACTTGTAAAAGTGTAAGATAAGTACATTTTAACCATTCTAGGCAAGATGAGATGTATATGTCATCAATATAAATCTATTCAGACTAAGAGATATGCCAAGGGGCACAAGATATAGTTGATGCAAGACTTGTAGAAGTAAGGCATGTGTATAACTAAGAGGAATAACTAGGGTCATGATTTTGCAAAGTGTAAAAGACCAAGGTGATACATAATCACAAAATATCATCTATATTTCTCCCATTTCATCTAGTAATTAAATTTTTAGTTTAAATGAAAGGAATGCATGTGTATTTTTGTATACACACCTTGCCTTTATTTATGTTTAATTTGAGTGATTTGCTGGAGTTGGGTTTGAGTGTTTATATAGTGACTAGCATACAAAAAAGAGCTTGTTATAGTGTATGATCAATGCATATAATCTTGGTTAAAATTAATTTAAATTGATTTAAATTGAAAGATCAAGGTTTATGAGTACAACTATGTGTCTATGTAACTACCTTGCCTATTAACAAGTTGTTTTTCATAAAATATGTATCATTGTAAGGATATAAAATTGAGATTAGGATAAATATAGATAATTATTTAAAGTTCATATATCCAAAGATATACACACACACACACATATATATATATTAGAGAGAGATATTGGAAGGCACATGCCCCCAAACTAGAGTAAAATTGAGTTGCCACTTGGAATTTGAGATAAGCTCAACCATATAACCAAATTATACCAAAAATGTGTATTAGAATCATATAATTGTGTGATCTAGATAGTTTGGAAAATAATGGAACTGTGGGAGACATGTTTCCAAATCATGTGCCCAATATATATATATGAAGACAAATAAAATTGATATAAGTACCAATGTGGAGGACATGTTCCAAAACATGCACCCACTATAAATTGGAGATGTTGAATATTGATTAGGTGTGGATAACATGATTTTAGATCATACCCCAACTAAATCTATGAATTATAAGTATCATACTAAATGAATGTGGATAACATGATTCCAAAATATGCCCCCACTAAATCTAAATTTTTTGAATGTGTGGAAGCCTTGTTATCATGACATGCCCCCACTAAATCTACAAACTAGTGTAAGTACCATATACTATGTGAGTTTGGATAACATGATTCCAAATCATGCCCCCAATATAATATAAAAAATATGAATAATGTGAAATCCATGTCACCATGACATTATCATACTAATATGTCCCCCTTCCCTTACCATTGAGGTAAGGTAAATATAGTACCTAATAGTTAGCTCACTTGAAAAGGGTAAGACAACTGTAAATATAAGAATTTAACCATGTTACATATATAAGGAAACACATCTAGATAAATTTATCATTTAAACTCATCGAACCAATGAGATCAATCAAGACATGTGAAGTTGTATCATTATTAAGATAAAATTCATAACCAATCAAGGGTAAAAGGAATACATTTTATTCACTGAATAAGTGGATTCTAAATAAGTGGGTGTTGAATAAAAGATTTTTGAATATATTTCTTGATTTATATTTAAGTATTTATGTATGAAAAATCAACCACATCATAGGTTGGATCTTGGTTATCAAAATTGGATGTTTCTTGTTTATTTTCATCATTGACAGCTTATGGGATGTAAACTAGAAAAACTTTGCACATATTATCTTGATCATTATAAAAATATGTATTTTGATCATTATGTAACATTAGAATTTGGGATTTTTATTTTTAAATTTATTGATTTTTCTCATTCATTATAATATTTGGTATATATTTTGAATAATTAAAAAAATTGGAAACTTGCACATCATGTGAAGGATCATCCACCTTTAATGATGTATCATTTGAATCTTGAGGTGGATTTGGTAAATTTTATTATTTAATTTTATGGGGTCTTTTTATACCCATTTTTTTTCATTGGACATCTTTTCTTTATAAAATTTTATCATTTAAATATTTCTTTTCAATGCAAAATAAGAATCTATATGGTGACCATATAGTCTATGATATGCACAATAGTTTTTGTATTTTCATATAAGATGTATATGATGTAATTTGATCACATTATTTATAATCATCTCCCTTATAATCTCACTTGACCTCATAGTAGGCTTTTTATCACTTTATCATCATTAATATTAGGTGACTTTAGTTTTGGTTTCCAAGATTGATTCATATTAGGCACATAGTTAGTATACAGAGATGCACATGCATGGTTCAAATTAGAATAAGGTGGGTTTTTAATGTATTAAATATGGTTTTTTAATTATTGTCTTAATTCTATCATAAACTAAATTTCATCTTGTAGGGTTTTATGGTTACCCTCTTTTGGCATAATAGGATGATCCATCTTTTACTTTAAATGGGTGATACTATGAACTTGGTTAGAGAAATGATAGATATCAACTTACTTAATATTAGGAAGAACAATTATATTATTTTTATCCATTATAAATGTTTTAAAAAATGCTACAAGAATAGGATAAGAAAGATAAACAAATTATAATGAGAAATCAATAACTACAATAAGCATATCACAATTTCAAGCTATTGGTTGAGTTTTTTAAAAATACGAGATAGGTTTTTATGTAAACACAAATATGAGATAGACCCAAAAAATAGGGGAAAAAATTCCATGTATGACATGCAGATCTAAATTAACTAAAAATAGTAAATTTATAAATATGGAAAATTCATTCAATATTTTATCAAACTAAAATAAGTTTTTATCTATATCAAAATATTTATGAAAAACCTCTAAGGAATTTTTAAATGAACCTATTTTGAGGCTAAAATGTGTTTTTAAATGAATAATTAAATTGTAATAATATTCATATTAAGCCCATGTGACTATAGAAGGTAAAACCCTAGGGTAAAGCTTCATATCTAAAAATCCATCACAACAAGTTAAAACTCTAGGAGGATTGGAAGCCCTGGATTAGGATTTTTTTCATATTCACATGGATCAAGGTCACCAAATTTTTAACACTAATTTATATTTACATAAAATTTAGTGGTTAAGTTTAAGGATATATAAATTATAGGGAACAAGGGTGAATATCTAACCTACAGTATGCCAATTGATTTTCTAAACTCATATGTCCCATATGCTAAATTTATAAAGCTAAGATAGGCTATTAATGTAAAGTGAAATTATGATAGATACTTAAATGAAATGAAATAAATTAATTATATATTATTGATGATAATATAGTTTTGGATATAGTAAAGGTGGGAATCAATAAAGAAGATAGTTTTATAATAGTTGTTAGATTATAAATCGAGTGCATTTAAATCTCTATATAACTCTGTCATCTTTGGATAGTTACATCAATGATAGTGTCTTATATGTAATATGTACTAAAATAAGATGTGACCACCTAGATGATTCTAGGTTTGGATTTACCTTCACTTTGGTGCATTCATATTTGGGTCATGGACTGTTGCTCTTGGTGAAATGGAAAAACCCTAGCTTTTCATGTTTAATGTGACCTTGGGGAAAAATGGGTTAGCGGTCACATGTTATATAATTGAGCCATAATGGCCTCATTATCAAAGGTTTTTACCTACATATCTAATAATTTATAAGGTGTTATATTCATGTAGTTATCCCCTACATGTTGACTCATGTGTGAATCATGCAATGTTTATAAATCAAGTACAATAGTGACCTAGATTCTAACTGGGAAAACATGACCTTATGACTAATAATTTAGTTCTTCAAACCTATAATTTGGTTATTCATTTTTATTTATATCAAAATAGGGAAGAAAAATAAATATTTAGGTAACTTGAGTGTTTTTTGAGTGTTCTTTTGGTCTTTTCTAGGTGAAGAATGAATGAGGATTGATATCATATTTATACCAATCCTATTAGGAGATAGATCACATTAAATCAATTAGGCTAACCATTTTAATACATATCATTTGTAAATTGGATGAATTGTAGGGCATTGGAAACTTGCATTGGGCCACTACAATAACATTGACACTATTGTCCAACACGGATGTTACTATCTAGGGAGAAGGAGAGAAAGCATAGGTTTAAATTTTGAGAAGTTTAAGATAATTAAATTTTAATCATTTTAGGCAAGATGGGATTTTTTTCATTAATATAAGGCTATTTAAAATAATATATAGGCTAAGGGGAAAATGATAGAGTAGATGCAAAGTTTATAGAAGTAAGGCATGTGGAGAACTAAGATGAATAACAAGACTCATGACTCTAGTTATTCATCTTAGTTCTACACATGCCTTACTTCCAAGCATACAAGAATGAGGGGCTACATAATCACAAAAAACCATCTATAAAACCATGTTATCCATTAAGTGGAAAATAAGTTATCATATTATATTACCAAACCCGTTTATCTAGTTTGAAAATTTTAGATCATCTCCAAAGTCCATGTAGTCACCCATGTATACCATTCCTCTTCTTGGGCTCCTTAAAAATTATGCCTAAATTTTTTTTGAAAACTTATTAGATAAATTTTATGGTCCATTTCTGAATGAATCAAATGTTTTCACAAAGTGGGTTGGGATATTTGTTACCAACCAAAAACATTGGAGGGTTAGGTGTTATTTATATTCCTAAACATGATCTTTCCATCTTTTCCAATCTTGTTGTTTGAGATATACAAGGGAAGGAAGCTTGGAAAAATATCCTCTACAGTTATATTTATTCAATGTATTCCCTTAGAAGGAACATTTGGTATAATTTGGGTTTCTATAATCTAATTATTACTCAATCCATAGTCTAAGTTACTAGTGCTTTTGTAGCCAAAAGTACATGAAAGGCTTTATAAAATATTAAGCCCTAGATAAGTTAGAAAGGGTATGTTTTTTAAACTAGTATTTAAATCAATACCAAAGCTATTTGGTGGTCTCTAGTGATTACCATAAATGATAAATCCTTGATATAATCCCTTGATTCAAATCCATTCAACGGTTTTATAGAGGTATTAGAGTTATGGGTGATATCTTTGATAATTTATCTAAATCTTGCATTAGTTAACCTATTATAAAAAAAATAGATTAAATTATAAGGACTCCAAATCTATGTTTATGATTCAGATGGATAATCTAGATTATGCTCTACATAAAATTAGTTTTTTAGGGTTTCCATAATTGGTGAAAGACTAGAATTAGGATCTTTTCATCCTAATTCTTGGTATCAACCTAAATTGGTATAAATATCTATCTCTTAAAAATGGTCCTTAGGATATGATCAATAAATCATGAATACTAGCAAGGGCCCCTCCTTTTTTAATAGGAGGTTCTAAAATATTTAGTTTATTAAAGTTGATGTTAAAATCCCACTATGTTCCATAATGAAAGTACAATTTTTTTAACATGTAATATTAATAACAAATTAATATTAATTTAAATTAGTAAATGTAATTAATAATTATAATTATACCAATATTATATTGTTACCATATATGCATCCTTTGGATATGATACTCCACTAGTTTTAGGTTTGAATATATCCATTTACAATAGCCATATCATTTTATAGTATAGAACTAGTCAAAACATAAAAATGTTTAGTTGTTTAGCCATTAATAAGTCACAAGGATGTTAATACAAAAATATCATTCAATAATATGTAAATAAAATTTTAAGAGTACAATAGTACATTATTTTAGCTTCAAAATGCATTAATGTACAACAAACCATCCATAAGTTATAAATACAATAGATATTTTGATACCATTTAATGAATAATGATTGTTAATTGATGTTTCAACCACTATTATTTTTCTCAAATCAATATAATAATGTCAAAGTACATTTATAGAATAGTAATATAGAGATTTTATAGTAAAAATTATCATATCAAATGATATCTATGAGTATATATTAGAAAAGGTATAGATCTAGTTATAAATAGAGAGAGAGCATAATTTTGTTAAAGTATAGTTAATGATGCCATGGAGGTGTCTTGTTGAGTGGATTAAGTGATTTTTTATCCTAAGTGACAATGACAAAGTGTGCAATGTGCTTATCCTAGTATGTTTGATGTTGCCTTAGTTGATCATCAGAGTTTGACTAATCAGAGGTGTTTAGGGATGAGTCTAAAGTATTGACCATGTTGAAGGGGTATTATCAGAGGTTCATGATGCTTATAATGCTTATGTGCATGAATGGTAATCATATAGTTCTTTTTTTTGGTCATATTGGCATATTGGTCTAGTAACAAAAAATCTGAGTGGCAGTTTGATGACATCACTATTTCCACATGGGAATGAGTCAAGGGGAGTTGGTCATATGGATGTGATCAAATTATTCCTTATTTTTTATGTAATAGATGTCAAGTTATGCATCAAATCATGGTCAAATATATGAGGGTACAAAGCTGGCTTCTCAATTGAAACTCATTATTTTCTCATACTTAGCCAAATTTGTAGTTGGCTAGAAAGAGTTAAATAAGTATGTTGATAAGATCAACATTCACATGCGTGGAGGTGTCGATAAAAAAAGATCATATGGATTTGTTCATTTTTATTCCTAGTATATTTGTGCTAAATTTAAAATCATGAAATATAGCATGTCAAAAGATATGCATATGCAAAGTTGGGCTCCCAGGTAGTTTGAAAATGTTTTTCCATACTAAGCCAATTTTACAATGTGGAAATAAGATCCGAGTGAGAATTTTATTGATATTATATCTTTAAAATGTGAAGGTGTCAAGATAAAATTATCATATGGATTTATTTATTTTTGATCCTAATTTATTTTTTAAAATTTTATATCATGCACTAAAGTTTACCCAAAGCTATGCAGGAGAAAAGTTGGTCTCCTAAACAAAATCTAGACATAGTTGGCTCTATAACATAATATTTTGAGAAGGAATTTTAATGATGATATATTTCACATGAATACAGATTATAAGAGATATTTATTAAATGGTTTTATTCTCCTATGTGAAAAGATCATCTATTCCAAATTTGAGATCATGCATTTAAGAACATAAGAGGTTATTAAGGTTTAAAATGGCCACTCAGGTAGATAAGCAAGGTTCTCATACTTGGTCATTTTTGAGAGAGGTAAATCTTGAGAAATATTGATGGTGTATGTTTTTCGAAGGAGTCAAGAAGCAACAAGATGAAGACAATTACATGATGTTTAATGAATAAGCAAAGGTACATGATATGGATCTAATGGTGAGCATATGTTCACATAGATTAATTGAATGATGTGAGATACATGATAAAGACTTGACTAATCCACTGAGATTGATGGAGCATGTTGAGTCAAAGTTTTTAGATCTCATGAGATGATGTCAAAGTAATAAAAGTTTAACATTTGAGCATTAGTGCTTATGTGTTAAATATTGAATAAGATCTATAGAGCATATCCGATCTGAGCTAAGAGGACATGATATTTGAGCATTATGTTTGAAGGTTAACTATGACCATAAAAATTCAAATATTTGAATTTAACAAAGGGAAAAAACTAGAGCTTTATATTTTGTCCATATATTTTGCTAAAAGTAGAATTTTCTCATGTAATAAAAAGTAAAGTTTTAGATGACTCCAAGGCACTTCTATAAATATAGATTAGAAGATCTAAAAGTGAGTACAATAAAAGATATTGATCCTAGAAGCTTACTATGTGTTTGTACTTAATCTTCAATTAAGTTGAGAAGGATGTTTGAGCTTGTGTTGATGTTGTGTTAATTTATCATGATGACTTAGATATTATAGAGTGTTTTAGACTCCATGAGGTTGATCTATATGGATTTTGGATGTGTGATAAATCTATCTTGAGTATGAACAATTCTTAAGAAGTCGACTATGTTTTTGTTCATGATGTTCATGTGCACTAGGTTAGTGTTTGAGTTGATTGAGAATATGAAAAGATGAGCAATGTTGACTATGATCATTTGAAAATGACTAAGGGATCATGAAGTGTGGAATTATACATTTGGAAGTGGTCCTTTGTTATTATTATTTTCATAGATGTGTTAAATGGGTGAGTTAGTCCCCATGAAACCTATAAGAGCTACAAAGGCTTTATCAAAAGGTGTAGTTGCTTAAGGGTGACCCATAGATGTTATGACCAACCTATGAAAATTGTATTATTTTATGTCTTCATATGATAGATGTATTAAGGGTTAAGACATACCTAATAGACAACCAAGATGTTGATAATAATGAATTATCTATATATAGTGAAACCAAATGTGATGGTTTATAGACATATAAGACATGGATGACGGAGTTTGAATGTGGAGCCAAGAGAAGGAGATAAATTTGAAAGAGAAGGTACTAGTTAGTAAGGACCAGTAAAGAGTGTATAGGATTAGACATGCTATTCTGATCAAGTTGTTGAGGGTGATCACATAGTTCATTGGACCTAATAACCCTAGAAGAGGAAAAATGGTTGAGTATGCTCAAGATGTTGTTTGAGAGAGATTTGAGAGAGGATTATATGTTAATTGGTAATTAAAGAAGGGGAAGAGTTCCATATGGATAAGTTAATAAGTAGATTAGTTTGAGGACTATTTGTATGACCTATTGGTCATAATTTTGTTTGTAGAATAGTTCTCTTACTATTTTAGTATGAGTGAATGTGAAGAGTGATAATTAGAGGTCCATCATCAGGTGTTGAAGACATCATTTCAAAAGGTAGATGTGTTCATAGGTGTTTTTATGGGTGCTCAACATCTAGTGGGGTTATTTCCTCCTTATAAGGTGAAAATTATTAAAAGTCCATTTGTTGTGGGTGTTTAGCTAGACAGGTGTAGTAGCTCCTTGTGATATTTTAGTCTCAATAAATTAGGAATGGTTGTTCCTTGCTCAGTAGCTTGCTAGTCTAAATTAGATATTGTTATTATAGGATAGTAGTATAATTGCAGGTTTTAGTGGGTTTTATTCCCCAAGAGGGTTTCCCATGTATGACATGTGTTATAAGATTTATCGTGTATTGTCTTTATTGTTCATTGTTATGAATGATGTATGTATTAAATAATTAAGTGTTTAAAAGGATTAAAATTGAAGTTAAAATATCTAGACTCACTGAATCACACCCCCCCCCCCCCAACCCTAAGCCTCCTCTAAGTGATTGCACCTCTAATAATTGGCATCAGAGTGGATCTTTTGGAGAAAGCCTAATAGCTTCAATTTGATCCTAAGTAGGTAAAAAAATGGATAAGTAGTTGAAGAAATAAAATCAATAGTGGAAGGTTGCGAACTAGGCACTTAAAGAATAAATATGTACTTTGAAGAAAGATGCTAAATAGGATCATAATATTATCAATGATCTCAAGGTTTATTTAATAAATGCCAAGATAATTTTATGTTCAGAAGAAAAGGACATCATGTTTGATAAATAAACTTGTCATAATAGTAGAGAAGATGATAGTGAGGAAGGAGAAGTTAAACTAGAAATTGAGCTCATGAGTACATTTGGTGAACTAAAGGAGCAAAGAAGATGAGTCACAAGATGAGGAATGTAATCAGAGGTCTTGAAGCACAAGTTAATTCTCTTGAGGGAACTGTGACAGTGTAAGCATGTATAATAAAGGATGACATGGCTAAATAAGCTAATAGCAATAAGGAGACTTTCAAGTTCTCAGAGGTCAATTAATGGTTGTAATTTCAAGTATAAGAGCTAAAGAAGATGGGAGTTTTCAATTGGTAATTAATCTAAGTTCATTCATGGATAAGTATGAGCAATGTTTTGTCAAGATAAGCAAGCTTGAAGAAGATGAAATGAAGTTATATCAGGTCAAGAGTAATGCAATAAGGTATGTTAGATAACCAAATGCTTCAAGGTATGATATTTTATTTCATGGTCATTGTTATACATGTAATAAGTATGGTCATAAAACTAAGGAATGTATAAATGAATTAAGTCAAGAATGTGTCCTCATGAAGCCTTGGAAGAAGAAACAATTGGTCTAGGAGAAATCATAACTCAGATCAGCCAAAAGGTATGTTGAATGATGTTATTTGTTTTAGTTGTCATAAAGGTGGACATATTTCTGGATTCTATCCAAATGGTGTTAAGAGGTATTTAAGGTATTTCAACGGATATAAAGCTTATATAAGGTTTGAGAAAATAAAAACTTAGGTATGGAAACCAAAGGTAATAATTACCAATTCTTCTAGTCACAAGGTTGATAATAAAGTTTCTCTAGAAAGTTATGTTGCAAATCAAGATAAGCTCAAGGATCAAATAGGTAAGATGGATGTAGAAGAAAAGAAGGTTCAAAATATAGTATGAAGACCTGAGGAAGTAAATACTAGGAAGACTAACCCTATTGAGAACAATATTTTTCATGGATTTTTTTGTCAATGTGGAAAAATTATAAGAGATGGAGAGTCAATAATTTCTATTAACAACATTTATTGACAAATCTAAAGAAAAGAATGAATTCAAGGATTTAGTTAATGTCAACAAGGACTAAAAGTATGATGAGACTAAGGAGATATGAGATTATCCAATGTTTTGGTACTTTTAGTCTCTTTATGTCAAAGGGGTGTCTCTATCTAGGCTTGAAGGAGACACTTGTCAGTTAGAGGAAGCTCAAAGGCTATCAGATATTATTTCGATGAGAAGGTATAAAAATAAGGTATGTTTATGAATTATATATACATATATATATATATATATATATATATATATATATATATATATATATATATATATATATATATATATATATATATATATATATATATATATATATATATATATATATATATACACATATACACACATATATATATATATACATATATATATATATATAGATAGATAGATACATATATATATATATATATATATATATATATATATATATATATATATATATATATATATTGTTGAAGAAAATAAGATTGTGGATAATCTTAGTGGTCCTATATTTAGAAGGACTTAGCTTTTTTATCATGGTTTGAATGCTAAGGTACAAAGGTGAGTTTCATATATCTATCTGTATATCAGTTTTTGATAGATGGCACATGAGCCTATAAGTTGAAGGCTTTTATTCTAAGATTATGTCTTACATCTTGCTATGCCTATTAAATTCATGTTGCACATTTTTGTATTCCATTGAATTTCATAGTATTCTAAATATAAGGTATCTCTATATTATTATTGACTATGAGTGGATAATATTTGAATACTTGTTAAAGATGTCATATTCCTATTGAAACATGAAGTTAGGGGATCTTTGTAATTGGTTAGGTCCTAAGATCAGAGGATTGAGTTTTTGAATCTAATAAAGAAGGTGTGGAGAAGCCAGTTTATATTATCAAGATGATAATGCCAATTAGATATGGTCTTTGGTTAAGCGGGAGTAACAATTTCATGAGCTTGCCCTAAAGATTTATGGTTTTATTTTATAGGCTCACAAATGGGTATATCTAGATGGAATAATGAGATTAATGAAATTTAAAGTAGATATTAATGCTTAGAAAGGTATATACACTTATTTTTGATGTGTTATAGGTGTTTTGTGGTTTGATGATATGTTGACTCCAAATTAAAGACTTTTAAGTGCTCTCAATTCTCTTAGTTTTGGCTTAAGGGTAAGCAAGCCTAAAATGGGTTATAGTAAGTATGGGTTCCTAAATATTTTAAAGATAAAATCTTGGTCAAAAAGTGTGTGATGGGTGTCTCTAGGTGTGCAATAATTTTTTGAGGTGTGCATTGACTAGTAGGAGGTTTGTTGACTTTGATTGTTTTGAGAATCTAGGGTTTTTGGCTATGCTAGAAAATGGTTTCTCTTATAATTTGAGGTATAAGGATTATTAATACATTTAATATGCCAAATGGGTGGTTAAATCAAGTTTCATAGAGAATTTAATGTTTTTAGTTTTCAAGTTATTCATGTTTTTATCATGTTGGAGGCCTAATTGCCTAATAGGTTTGTGAAGGAAGTATGTTACAAATGATGAGATTTGTGATGAAAATTGGTTTGATTTAGGGGGAACGTTAGAGTGATATAGATATTAAATTTCATGTCCTATAGATGTGTCTACTATAAATTTTGGGATAGACAAGTTCTAGTTAGGGATATAAGGAGTCTAGACAGGCCTAGTTTGAAGAAGAGTGCTTTTTTTGCTCAATTTTTACAAAAGAGTAAGGTATGTTTGTTTAAAGGTGATTTTTAAAGTTTTTTTGAGTGTATTTTTCTTATTTTATGAGTGGCATTAATTTTTGTTTATGGTCCTTATGATAGCTTGAGAGAGAGGTCTAATAAGCATATGTGTTGATTTTTCATGATGTGTGGAGAGATGAATATGCTCAGAAGCTAAACTTTCTAAAATTTATTAGTGGGAATTAATATTATTTTTTTATTTATGTTTTTCATTATATTTCTATTTTTTTCTTTCTTCATTGGTTGCAGTGTGTGGTTGAAGAGAGTGTTAGCATAGAGAAAGAGCATGTTGTCAAGGCAAGATGAAGTTGGATTAAGGTAAGTGGGAGTTTGTATCATATTTATAAGATGGTAATTTCCTATTTGATATTAATTTTAGGTCCTCAAGATCATTTTGTGCCCACTTTGTCATTGTGTCAAAGGGGGAGAAATTTTCTATTGTGGGAGTGTTTGAAGAAAGAGAAGGTGACCCGTATATTATTATATATGATGGTTGTTGACATAAATGATAAAGGGAGATATTGTTAGAGTATTTTTAATGATTTCATGGTGGTTTCCTAGTGAGTGTATGAATTTATTTGTCATCCTAAGTGACAATGAAAAAGTGTGCAATGTTCTTATCGTAGTATGCTTGATGTCGGTTTAGTTGATCATCAGAGTTTGATTGACCAGGGGTGTTTAAGGATAAGTATAAGGTATTTAGAATGTGAAATGGGTCTTATAAGAGGTTCATGATGGTTAAAATTATTGTGTGCATGAGTGGTATCAATTCATTTCTTCTTTGTGGTCATCTTGGTAGATTGTTCTAGTAATAAAAAATATGAGTAGGTAGTTTGATGATGTCAATATTACCATGTGGGAATGAGTCATGGGGAGTTGGTCACATGGTTGTGATCACATTAGTCCCTAGTTATTTTATATATATATATATATATATATATATATATATATATATATATATATATATATATATATATATGTATGTATATATATATATGTATATGTATGTATGTATATATATATATATATATATATATGTATATATATATATATGTATGTATGTATGTATATGTATATGTATATATATATATATATATGTATGTATGTATGTATGTATATGTATATGTATATATATATATATATACATACATACATATATATATACATATATATATATATATATACATATACATATATATACATACATACATATATATATATATATATATATATATATATATATGTATGTATGTATATACATATACATACATACATACATATATATATATATATATCTATGTGTGTGTGTGTGTGTGTTTAATTGTAGTCAAATGTATGAGGGTAAAAATTTAGCTTCTCAGTCAGAATTCATTATTTTCTTCTACTTAGATAAATTTGTAGTTGGCCAAAAAGAGTCACGTAAGCATGTTTATAAGGTCATAATATGCACAAATAGAGGTGTCAGGATAAAATTATCATATGGATTTGTTAATTTTTGTTCCTAGTTTATTTTTAATAAATTCTATATCATGTGATGTATCATGTCAAAATATACGCATGTGCAAAGTTAGGTTCCCAGGTATTTTGATTGAGTTTTCCCATACTTTGCCAATTTTAAAATATGGCAAGAAGAGATAGGTGATAAATTTGTTTATGTTATATATTTCACATGTTAAGGTTTCAATAGATACCAGTCATATGGGTTTGTTCATTTTTTATCACGGTTTATTTATGTTAAATTTTAGATCATACGTTGAAGTGAGACAAAAGTTATGTAAGAGCAAAGTTAGTCTCCTAGATAAAATTTAGACATAGTTGGCTCTATAATAAAATATTTTGAGAAGGAATTTTAATGGTTATATGTATCACACTCATAAAATTTATAGGATTTATTTGTTGTATAATTGGATTATCCCATGTGAAGAGATCATCTAGTCCAAATTTGAGATCATCCATCTAAGCACAAAATAAGTTATTAAGGTTCAAATATGGCTACTTAGGCAAATAAGCAAGGTTCCCATGGTCTTTTTTTAAAGAGTTAAATCTTAATCAATATTTATAGTTGACATTACTCCAAAAAGTAAATAAATAGTGAGATGAGCATAGGCACATGATATTTAATAGCTGATCAAAGGTATAGGATAAGGATCTAATGGTGAGAAAATGTTCATATAGATTGATCAAATGGTGCAGTCTATATGATAAATACCCGACTGATCCACAGAGATTGATGGAGCACATTGAGTCAAAGTTTCAATATTGCACAAGATGAGGTTCAAGTAATAGAGGTTTAATGTTTTAACATTAGTGCATATATATTAAAGATTTAACAAGATCATTAGAGCATATTTGATCTAAGTTGAGAGGACACAAGATTTGAGCATTGTGTTTGAAGGTTAATTGTGATCGTTTGAATTCAAATATTTTAATTTAACAAAGGGAAAAACCAAAGCTCTATATTTTGTCCATATATTTCAATATATGAAAAAATTTCTCATGTTAAAAATCAAAGTGGTATAGGACTCTAAGGTGCATTATAAACACCAAAAATCCACACATGATGGTTCAGAATCTCAAAATATCTTTAAATTCCCAGCTTTGACAACTTCACCCAATAACCCACATTTAAATTAAACCATTCACCTTTGACCGTTAACCCAAAATAAAATTTTAATACCCACCTAGGTAGCCCAACTTTAACCTTTCTACCTTGGCCCTATTAACCATCAAGGGTCACCTTGACCATCGATGATCACCCTAGCCATTGAAGGATAGCCTGACTATCAATGGTTAGACTGACCATTAGTGTTCAGGGCCTTAGCACCTAAAATTACCAATTTAATCCATGTGTTAGATAACACATCAAAATATTATCTAGATGTCTACCTTTTCCATTTTTTAATGCACCATAAGCCTTGAAATTAGTAACCTCACCTACTAGGGAACCTTCTATCCTCCATCTCACTTTGCCTATAAAAGAAATGGAACAAGAGGTGAAGATGGATGGACAATCAATGATATTAGAATTATTCATTAGGATTTTATTTTTTCAATCTTCCTTCAAGCTAAATTATCTATCAAAAAGGAGACCTAACACTCTACCAAATTTTTTTTACAACCATAGGCATCATTAATCTAGAAAAATTCCTCCATGCTTCATCAACATATTCAACTAACTTCAAAGATAAATATTTATTTTCATGTATTCATTTACTTTATTTCATTTTAAAACCTATACTAAAACCAAAAATTTTCCCTTAATACTTATAAGGCCCTCTCTTACCCTAATGACAATTAACCAACCTCCAACAACCCATAGAACTTTTTTGTAATGAACCCATAACCTACTCTAGCTATAACCAATAAGTTGTCTAAACCCATAGTGATTGTTGATGATCACCCTAAACATTGATACTCACCCTAAATTACAATGGTCACCCTAAATATTAATGGTCACCCTAACCTCCAATGATCACCTTAACTATCAATGGTCACCCTGACCACCAATGGTCACTGTGTGAACTTTTTTGACCAAAAACTAGCTACCTATTAACCAACCACCAACCTCAACTAAGACCCTATTTTCTTGGCCCCTATCATCTCATAGACTAGAAAAAGTAACCTAACTTGACCCACACATTTCTTTAATTATTTATCATTAACCTAAATATTATTTTGTTAGAATGCTAGCATTTATTATACAATTATTTATTTCTTTAGATATAGTACTTTTATGTTATGCAACCTTTTCTGTTAAACATTAACTTGTATCAAAATGTGGATTTATAACCTCCTAGATAACTCACACTTATTGGATATATATTTGTAGGTAATCCACCCATCTACTTAACTAACCAACCCTTTTTTAGTTCTATCTTATTATAGGTCATCTTCCCAAGCCAAAGAAGAGTATCTAAAATCATCTAGATTATGGAACAAACACCATATCCATGTTTTGCTAAACTCTACCAATTTTTAAATTTTACCTTTCTTTTATAAATATATAAAAATCAAAATTTGAGTAAAATATTTTGTCATGCCTAGTGGGACCTAACATCATCTAGGTGCCATTTTATTCCTTTATTATATACTCATACAAAAAAAGGAAAAATTATTTGGGATTAAAATAAACCTTGCATACATTTATTTCTTGCATGTTTACCTCACTTAGTTAAATTAAATCAAAGTAATAAATAATAACTTCAACTCTTTATCACACACATACCAAACCACTTATCAATCAACACATATTAACACCTGATGTAAGGCCCAACTAGGTTTTCATCACCTAGTGATAGAAATTCACCCTTTCACTATCTTACTTAGAATTCACTACCAAAAAGAGAAACCAAAACTTATCTCTTTGGTTATGTCTAAAATCCAAAAATTAATATGTCCTAGCTAAGCACCTGACACCCTTATCATTATGGTGTGTGAAGTGAGGGGGTAAGCCCCAACATCTAGCCACATACTGACTTTCAATATAGATTTTGAGAGCCATAACTAACCTAAAACAAAACATAGACTTCTCTTATAGTACCCACTCTACAAGCTAAGTATTCCAACATTCTTTCTAACTTAAGGCATAATACAAAAGAAAGACTAAAAAGAGCCTTAGGAGGTAATGTACTTTAGTGTGCGTTTTGCATTTTTGAATTTTTCTTGTCTACTCTTTGATTTGATTTGTGAAAAACCTATCTTCCACCATCTTACCTCCATTTCCTTGTCCAATGGAGAACCAACCTATATTATCTCTTGGAGATCCTAAATTTTCTAGGATATTGGAGAATAACCATCTTACCTCAAAGTGATACCTTACATCACGAGCCACTTATGATCCTAACCTTACCTATAATCAATCAAATCTCACATAAAACCAACCAATAACCTATCAACAGCCATTTGATCATCATCATACCTAACCAACAACCTATCAACATCTATCATATCAATCACCCCAACCTCATCAAAATTTTGGATACCTACCATAACCAACATATCAAGCACCCCAACCATCATATCAATTACCTCAACCTGCCTTATCAACCTTACCAAACATATCAACTCAAACCAACCTATAACCCCAACCAACCTTATCAACCTTACCTAACCTAATCAATAGCCAACCCAATATTACCTAGAATCAATCAAACCCTACCTATCACCTATCAAACCTCAAAAACAACAATCCAACAAACTATCAACTATGACATGAGCTGGTTACAATGTTAATGGACTAAATAATCAAAGTAGAGTCATTTATTTTTGCTGCCCATGACCAATCAAACCTCACCTACAACCAATCAAATCTTAACTAAAACTAACCAATAGCCTATCAACAACCATTTGATCATCATACCCAACCAACAAATCATCAACACTAACTTAACAATTGTCATAACCAACTTCAACTTCAACCTATCCAACCTCATTAACCATTGGGTCACCTAATCCAACCATCATATCAACTACCCCAACCTACTTTGAGGCATCCATTTTTATCTCAAAATCAATATTTGGTCTATATTTATTTCCATCCAATAGACAATTATTAAACCAACCTATAAAACCCACGCAACTTATCAACTCAACTAAACCTATCAAACTAATTGATTAGCTCACAAAATCAAGATCAATCCATCATTCAACCTATTTTTTTGCACCCACTTTTTTTCACACCAATAACTAAAGTCCTCAACATAATGAGGCCCATATATTATATTTGGTTCTTAGTTAACCTATAACTAAGGAAACCATAATCCAACCCTTAACAAAACCACTTTTTAACTAAGTGGGACCTTTTTAAATTTCTGTCAAAATTGCAATCAAGGAAACTAATAAACATCTTCCACTTGCCCATATACAACTAAAAAACCAACCTCTTCCACTTACCCATGTGGAACCAACCAACCTACCTTTTCCAATCACCCATGTGGAATCAACCAACCAACCTCTTCCACTTACCCATGTAGAACCATCTAACCAACCTTTTCCACTTACCCATGTGGAACCAACCAATTAACCTTTTCTACTCACCCACGTGGAACCAACCGACCCACCTTTTTCGCTTACCTAGGTGGAACCAACCTACCAACATTTTTCACTCACCCATGTGGGATAGACCAACCTACCTCTTCAACTTCCTAATTTTATGTAACCCACCATCAACCCTACCTTACCAAAAATCAATTAAACTAGACCTACCATTAACCTAACCAAACTTATCATTGACCTAACCTTACTTATAACCATCTACTCAACCTCACCTCACCAGCCAAACCAATCAATCAATCAAACCCAACCAATAAACCAACTCAACGTTTTATCTTACCTCTCTCAACTAATCAAGCCAACTTATACACCAAATAAATTAGACATAATAAAAATACCTTTTAACCCAACCATAACCAACTTATTTAACAACCCAAACCAAGCTCAACCCATTAAACCTACCCTAACCTACCTAAATCAAGTCCAATAATTTTTTTCTAGCCTTGGTTAATTAGAAGAAATCTCACCTGAACCACCACCTACAACTTGAACCAACTAACTACTAACTACTAACCAATAACAAATAACAAACCTTTGGAAGGTGGATGAAGTCATCTTCACCCCTCCAAAGCCCTCTTATTAACCAACACCACACCTTGGAATAATTCTCCCATCTTTGACCATCAATGGAAAGAACAAACTGGTGGAACTTTCCCTCCATAAGGCTTTGACCATTTATTAACCCAAAGCATACTTTAAATATATAACCTTGGGAATTTTTGCCTCAACCTATCAACCAACCAACCCTAAACTATTGGAGATTAGCTTTATCCTTCACCTGACCAAACATATTGGAGAATCACCTTTTGTCCTACCTAGTGGAGTCAACTTCTCCACAAACCTACCTATCCTTTGGATACTACCCTTCTCCACCTTACCAACCCAACCAACCACCTTAATTAACCATGAAACCATCATAGACTACCCTTCTCCACCAACTAACCAATAAAATGACTTTAACCTTAATCATTTTAAGCCACTTTTTCAATGTTTTTTATGATCTCTACCCATTTGGGAGTCACCTTCTCCCCCAACCATTGGATATTACCATTGTCCCCCAACCTATTTAAGAGTCACCTTCTCCCCTAACCTTTGGAGAGTACCTTATCTATCAATCCAACCTGAACCAAGTGGTATACTAAATTGGACTAACACATTTGGACACCACCTAACTTATTTAGGAGTCACCTTCTCCACCTGAACCATTGGAGATTACCATTCTCCACCAACTTATTTGGGAGTCACCTTATCCCCTATCCTTTGGAGAGTATCTTCTCCATCAAACCAACTTGAATCAAGTGGTATACGAAATTTGGGCAACCCATTTCGACACCACCCAACCTATTTGGGAGTCACCTTCTCCCCCAACCATTGGAGATTACCCTTCTCCACCAAACTATCACCTAACCAACCTCACCTCTTTATGAATCCAAATCCTTTTTACATATAATCAAGTGTTAAAATTTAACTAGGGGATATTTAATCTCTTGATTGACATCAACCATTTACATAAGCATGGATCTAGGACATAATAAAACCTCAACCTCCTCAAATTTTTTTAATTTATATTAATATTCTTTCATTAAACCCATTTAATTATCATCTTGTGTCTAACATAAGATCATCCATTATTTTCAAAGACCTTCTTCTCATTATCTTTAAAGACAAACTAATTAAAAATAGGATCATGTGATTATCCATCACAAAATCAGCCTAATCCTAATCATGGATACCATGGCTCTACCATGGGATGATCTTCATGGTACTTTCTAACCTTTTTTAGGATGGACTCCCATGGTTATTATTACTTAAACCACCTCTTTTATCCATCATCAATCTCCTTGTGTTATGGCTTTTCTTCTATAGTGGAAAACCTTAGGCCTATATAGATAGTCCATGTCTAAGCCAACATATAATAATTTGGGATACCAAACTATCAGTTGGGTAAACATCTCTAGCATGTAGACTACTCCCTTGAAGGAAAACTACCCCCAAAAAAATGAAAATTTCATGAAGTTAAGGTAGAATTTTCCCTTAAAGGATAGATATCAAACATGAACAACCTAAACTTAGACACTCCCTTGAAGGATGGCTAAGTCAATTTTTATCAAAATCAATCATTTAAAGCTTCTCACATAGATTAGCTTCCCAAACATATCAAACTAAGAAATAAAAAACCATATATCAAAATCAAACACCAATCAATCCTAAGGAAGCTACAATCAACTTTCATAATAACATCAATAGACTTCTCGCATTGATCAATGTACACCTAAAATACAACATGAACATGTCTATCATAGTTCTCAGGTCACTTATAGAAGGGGAAATCCATCCCCACAATAAGGTTACCCTACCTATCACCCCCTACCCATCACCCACTACCTATCATCCATCTTCGCTTTTATCCTCCATAAATCAAGGGATTTTTCATCTTACTTGACACCATGTGATCAAGATACCTTTTTTCAACCATTAAAATAACAACAAATCAAAATCATGACAAAGGCTTATGTTTATAATCGCACCCATCTTATCATCATGGTCTTTGTCAATTGAAGCATTTATCCTCTTCCTTAACCTTTCATGACCACTTAGGAAGACATGTGTTCCTTATTTTGAGTTATTAAAACCAACCAATCAAACTAACTAATAAATTAACTAATTTGAGAGTCACCTTATCCACCTACCAATTAACCAAACCATCAAACCTTGGAGATCAACTTCTCCACTAAACCAAACCCAACCTTTAGAGATTACCCTTATTTAACCTACCCTTACCTTAATCATGAACCATTATAGAGTACATTCTCCATCAACCCAAACAATTAGAGATTACTCTTCTTCAACTAACCACAACCACATCCAAATTGACATTGACAATTTTTTGACTTAAACAATCACATATTCTATGATAAACATGATTGGTCTTTTTAACTACACTAACAAACCTTAAAATGTAGACCATTTTAATTTTCACCACCTCATGCACAACCATACCATTTGTGTTTTTTAAAGGAGAACTTCCTACCTTGGATAATTGTGAAAACACTGACCTTGTCTAGGAGACCTATAGAGTAACATGATCAACTATGACTAACACTATGGATTGGTTATTCTATCACTTGTACTTATAGAACTAACCTTATTTTTACCAAAATTGGTAACCTTAGTATATGTGTGATTTTTTCTATCATACTTAGTCACATTTTATGTACATGTTTGCATTTCAAATGCCCACCCTTTTTGTCACTAGCTAGTGACTCACCATCAACTACTTATCAAACCTACACCCAATTATATTTTACCTCATTAACTATCAATTTGAGGGGGATAACCTCTTTCCATACTTAGGGAAACTAAACCTTTGAACCACAATCCATTTTTTATTTTGTAGCTTTTTGATATAAATTGCATAACAAAAAGGAGAAAACATTTAGACACCATAAATCCATACACAATGGTTCCAAATGCCAAACTACCCCTAGATTCCTACCTTGGCCAAATTTACCCACTAACCCACTTTTAACCTAAGTCGTTCACCTTTAACCCAAACTAACATTTTTATACCCACCTAACTAACACAACCTTAACTTTTCTACCTTGGCCCTATTGACCATCGAGGGTAACCTTGACCATTGACAGTCATCCTGGCCTTTGATGGTTAGCCTAACCATCAATGGTTATGTCCTCAAAACCTAAACTTACCAAATTAAAACATGAGTGAGCTAACACATTGAAATCTTATCTAGATGTCCACCTTATATATTTGATAATGCATCATAAACCTTGAAATCAATAGCCTTACCTACTAGGTAACCATGTATCTTCTGTCTCTCTTTGCCTATAAAAGGAATTGAGTAGGAGGTGAAGATGGATAAATAATCAATGATCTTAGACTTCTTCATTTAGATTTTATTTTACAGGTCTTCCTGCTAACCAAACTAGTTAGCAGAAAAGAGACCTAACACTCTACCAAAATTACTTTGCAACCATAGGCACCATTACTCTGCCAAAATTCCTCCAAGCTTCATCAACATATTAAAATAAATTTAAGAACAAAAGATATTTATTTATTTAATTTTTTTCATTTTAACACCTCTACCTAAGCCAAACCTTTTCCCTTAACACTTATAAGTCCCTCTCTTGCCTTCATGACCATTAACCAACCTCCAACAACCCATAGAACCTTTCGGTAACCAACCCATAACCTATCATGGATATAAAAAATAATATGTCCAAACCTATATCCACTATTAGCAATCACCCTAACCATTGATGGTTACCTTAACTATTTATAGACATCTCAACCACTGACAGTCACCATAACTACCGATGGTAACCCTGACCACTGATGGTCATTGTGTGAATTTTTCTAACCAACAACCTATTAACCAACCACCAACATCAGCCAACACCCTATTTTCTCAACCCCTATCATCTCATAGACTATAAATAGAAATTTTACCTAACCTAAACATTTATTTAATGATTTGTTAGTCACCTAAATGTTATTTTGTCAGAAAACTAGAATTCATTTTAAAAGTATTTATTTCTTTAGATATAGTACCTTTATGTTGTGCAACCTTTTATTTTAAATATTAAATTGTATCAAAAGGTGGATTGACAACATCCTAAATATCTCACACTTTTTGGATATTGATTTCTAGGCAACCCACCCATATAGCTAACAAACCAACCCTTTTTTAGTTCTATCTTATTATAGGTCATCTTCCAAAGCCAAAGAAGAGTATCTACAATCATCTGAATTATAGAGTGCACACCATATATATGTTTTAATATCCTATACCACTCTTTCAAGTTTACCTTTCTTCTATAAATAGGTAAAAAATTAATAAAATATATATTTATCAATATATATTTGAAGATCTAAAAGTGAGTATAATTAAAGATATTGAGCCTAAAAGTTGGCTGTGTGTTTATGCTTATTTTGAAAGCAACCTAATAAGGATGTTTGAGATTGTGTTGATGTTTTTTTGATGTTTAATGATGAATTAGCTATTAGGGACTATTTTAGACTCCATGATGTTACTCTATATGGATTTTTTAGGTGTGATCAATCTATCTTGAGTATGAACAATGCTTAAGAAGTTGACTATGTTTTCATTCTTGATGTTCTTATGCACTAAGTAAGTGTTTTATTTGATTAGCATATGTATAGGTGAGAAATTTTGACTATGATCATTTTAGAATGACTAAGGGGTCATGTAGTGTGGAATTATATATTTATAAGTGGTCCTACATTCTTATTTTGTTTGTAAATGTGCTAAATGGGTGAATAGATCTCCATGAGACCTATAAGAGCTGCAAGGGCCTTTGTAAAAGGTGTAGCTACTTAAGGGTGACCCATAGATGTTATGGTTGACGTATAAATGTTGTATTATTCTACTTATTTGTATTATATATTACTTAAGGGTTAAGACATGCCTAATGGCTGACCAAGATGTTGATAATCATGAATGCTCTATATATAGTGAAACCAAATGTGATGGTTTCTATATGTGTAAGACTTGGATAAGGGAGCACAAGTGTAGAACCAAGAGAAGGAGATAACCTTTGAAATATAAGGTATAGGTTAATTAGGACCATAAAAGAGTAAATATGATCAAATATGATAGTCTAAGCAAGGTGTTGAAGGTGATCACATAGGCCATTGGACCTAATAAGCCTAAAAGAGGTAGAATTGGTGAGTATGCTCAAGAGGCTATTTGAGAGATATTTGAGAGAATCTTGTGTGTGAATTGGGAAGTAAAATATGGGTAGATTTACATGTGGATGATTTTATGAGAAGATCAATTTTAAGACTATTTCTATGACCTATTGGTCATAATTATATTGGAAAAATAGTGTTCTTGTTGTTTGAGTTTGAGTGAAGGTGAAGAGTGATAATCAGAGGTCCAACATTAGGTGTTGAAGACATAAATTCAAAGGTTAATGTGTTCATAGCTATTTTTATGGGTGATTAACACCTAAGGTGGTTATTTCCTCCTTACAAGGTGAAACTTGCCAAAAGTCTAGTTATTATGGGTGCTTAGATAGACAGGGGTAGTGACTCCTAGTGGGATTGAAGTCTCACTAAAATAAGGAATGGTAGTTCTTTGATCAGTAACATTTTGGTCTAAATTGGATCTTGTTATTATAGGATAGTAGTCTAATTTTAGTTTCTAGTGATCTTTATTCACAAAGAGGGCTTCCCATGTATGACATGTGTTATGTTATTGGTTTTGTATTGTGTTTCTTATTCATTGATATAAATTATGTACACCTCATGAATGTATGTATTGACTAATTAAGAGCTTAAAAGGATTATAATTAGAGTTTAAATTTCTAGGCTTACTGATTTACCCCCCTCCCCCCTTAGTGATTATACCTCTAACAAATTTGTGGGATTTAACTCCAACCATAGATTGATAGTTTACTTGCACACCTCCCCACTAGGGTTGGCCATACCCTTTTTGAAAGGTAAAATAATGGTGATGTGAACATCAATAAATCATCTAAAATAGTGTGTTCTACAATTATTATCACATGCAATAGTGATAAATACCATGAAATACATCCTTTATCTAATATGACATCATCAATGCATATAAACTAGAAGGTACAATGTATATATAATTTATATAGCTATAATATTACTATGGTCAAATATTTTCATTATGGTTTTCAAACTTCAAATTAATTTGGGTCATATTCCACAAAAAAATACTCTCTATTGAAACATAATATCTTATTTGTTAATCTATGATGATTTATTTATGTAAAGGCCTCTTTCCTATCATTACTCATCATCCATTAATGTAGAGGATGTCTTTCGAACAAAACACACAAAAAGCATATATTCGTATAAATTCATCCCAATAAATATAATAACCATCATGTACTTTATATAGGTCCTTCAACAAAATTTATAAAATCTTAATTAATTTAATATGAAAGGCACAACTGTAAACAATAACTTAGTAAAGAACCCAAAACACCTATCACACTAATATTGCATACAAGTTCACTATGCATCATGCATCAAGGAAACATTTAATAACATGAGAAAACACTTACTGATATACCTATAAGTATTAAGTCAAGTTTATTTAAAATAAATAACCCTCATATATAAATATGTGTTATGATTCCATACTCATCAATATTAAATACAATTTGATACTAGATAAAAGGCATATTTTTTTTTCATTTCCTTTCCATTTGGGATGTCTAATTCCATTAATATGATGTACCATAGTCTATACATTGTTCAAAAAACCTATAATTTTATAAAGGTATGGAATCTAAAGTACACTTATAATAACAACATTCTAATACATTAAATATTAGATAGTTTAATAATTGTGAGTCTTATTGAGTTTTATTAAAGTGACATTCCTTTTAAAAACTACATACATCATTAAATAAAAATTTAATTAATTAAGGTTAAGAACCCAAGGATCTATTCCTTTCTTATTCTAATTTTCAAAATCAATTAAGTATTTACTTGAATTTTTTACTTATACTAAGAACCATTTCTCCCAAATTATAGTACCCAAAACTGTCTAATAATATGCTATAGCTAGCTTAGACACACAAATCTTAATATGTATATACACTCATGAAATATCACAGTGTATGTTTATTAATAAAGAAATTAATACAAAAAAAAAAAAGCATGTGTGTTTCATCTAGAACTTTATCTAAAGTCACAAAACATTTGAATATGTCCCAAAAAGACCCATATCTTTTATTTATTAACCACATGATTTTGAATCATAATTAATAGATAACCTTAATACATTACTATTTCATACTACCATCCAAAATCATGGAAAATCATATTATCGAAACATGTTATAGTTTCTATTCACATTTATTAATAGCAGATAATGATTTTGAACTTGATTGATTTTCAAAAAATAAGCTATAGGCCACTTCCTGATTCCTAAGATACCCATCACATGTATTTAAGCATTTAGGTGGTTAATGGGTCAAATAATAATAATGTGTCCCACTTTTTTTAATAAATATTTCACATAAAATTCTTATCTCCCATCAAAATATCTTGAGTTTGGGTCATTGATATTAATTAAACATGTGTTTTTATTTAATATATACAAATATTTAGCGAATATACATTTTTACAATTTTTTAAAAAATTGTTAAGTATTTTTTAGGATTTATTTTATTTTAATTTTTTGAATTTTTTTGTTTACCTAGTGAGACACAATATTATTATTTCACCCTATTATAACCACATTAAGTTATAAATACAAACTTATTATACCAAATTATACCTATTAAACATGTTTTAATAAATCCCAAACAATTTTTAACCATTAAAACATTGTGCTAATACTATGTGGGTCTATTTTCCTTAATCTTGAGTCACCATTATGATATTCTGGGTGAGGGTGAATCCTCACCCCTAGATCATAGGTGTGACCTTGCCTAAATTATATTATTTTCATGACCAAGGGTACTAAATAATTTAATTAAAAAAACCACATACAATTATTCAATGAAGGACTCAATTTTGGGTAATAAACCATGTTGTAAATAAAAACCTAGATTTGTTGTTATCAATAAAGTTCAAACCCATATATATACAATAGAGATTAATAATAACCAACTATTATTTATTATAATCACATATCCTTGATTTAAAACCAAGTTTTCCTATTTATTTGAAAATATATATGAAATATTTATCAAATAGTCATGGTAATGAGAACCCCCACAAACATCTTAACCAAAATTCTTAGTTATTTTCCTAGGATAATAAACAATGCCATTTGGTCCTATTTATAGTCCCTTATATTCTTATTTATCTCATTGAATTTATTTTCTTCCTATCTCTCCAATGTCATTATTTACTACATTTTCCTCTATCCATTTTATCCATCCATTTCCTCATGATAATATTATCATATATCATTATTATTATTATTAGTTCTCATTCTCAATGTAAACTTTCACTGGTAACTACATGCCTTATTTCCAAATCTTGATCACTCTTTGTTGCCTCCAATAGAATGCCACCAAAAAGCATGTAGAGTTTTATGACTAAAATATCTAGTAAAAACGCTTAGTTTTCCATTACAAGAAAATTAAAATTAATCATTATCCAATCAACCGATGTTTACCAAGAAATGTTAATAATTTTCCCTTTGTTGAAACTCTAACATAATGGAATTTAACCATTTTATAAATACATATTTAGGTGTTTTGGATTCCAATGTTATGACTAGATCAACATACAACAAAGTAATTCAATGTATAAAAAAATGAGTCAAATGTTACCTTGGACCATACTAAATTCCAAAGGACCCTTTTTAAACAGTATTTCTACTGAAGAAGATGTTTGAGCTAAACAACACATTTTTTAAGGCATTAGGACCAAATATATTTCAAAATATAATCAATAAACAATAATAGTGAAAGGTTATACATGTGAGTATACTTAAATTTATGATACCATATTATGATGCCCAATTAACATACTCACACATGAAAACTCCCAAAATCACCAAAGGGATAAGATTTGTTATGTCACATAACTATTCAAGGAAATAATTAAAATATGTTTTAATAAGTTACTCAAGTAATTACCAAAATGATATCACCTAAATTAATCATTTTCATATGTAATTATGCACATGTATAAACACACAAAATGAAATAAAAGAACATAGTAAACATGAAAAACTAATAATAAGTTATGAGTGTGTGACTATTGTAGTCTTTTGCTCTTACTGCCTCTAGATGTCATGATTTATTTCCCTCTCCCCTATGATGTTCACCCTTTATTTTTTATTGTGATGGGTACACTATCTTGCATCCACCTAATCCGTATAATAGGTAGTTATTCCAAGACATTAAAAAAAAACTGAAATTTTAATAATGTAAACAAATTAAATAAATTAGTGCTTACTTAACACAACTACATTAAAACATTTTAGTTTACAATTCCTAAAAGCATGGTGATATTGTATAATTAGATGTATAATTTTAATATCATCACGAATAAATCATGTACTAAAAAATAAATGTAATTAAATCAAAATATAAATAATATTAAT
The DNA here is from genome assembly GCA_037957365.1 of Torreya grandis. Classification (NCBI taxonomy): domain Eukaryota; kingdom Viridiplantae; phylum Streptophyta; class Pinopsida; order Cupressales; family Taxaceae; genus Torreya; species Torreya grandis. The sequence goes on along the minus strand of JARHVA010010735.1, from coordinate 63,389 downwards.
GATATAGCACACAACTAAGCAAAAAAAAAACTATAGTTTAATCATCTATTTAAAAGATAGTGTAGTTTGTAAGGAATAGGTCATGATGTAACAATGGAACACAAAAAACCATATTTTCCTAGTGTTTATCTACCAATATATCCATATGGGTGATAAAATTCTTCACATGTGGATTATCTCTCCTAGATTCCCTTATTGTTTCCATTCGGTGTCTCTAAAATATAATTTTGAGTTGTGTGGTAGAGCTCTAGTTGCTTGGCAATGGATTCATCCCATTTTAAGCCTTTCATGCCATAAAATTTTGATTTTAACATTATTATATTATGATATTATTCTCTCTTCAATAAAATATATTAGAAAATATGGAATGGGTAAGTGCATAAAGTTGATGGGCTAGGTCATGGACATTTTCATTAATCAATCATAAATATGTACATATCATTAAAATAATGTGTACACATTCCATTTTTTTGTCTTGGTAATTACCAAAAATAAAAGATGTACACATTCTAAAATTCACATATGATAACACATATGAATTCCTAAAATTATGTAAGTATCAATGGTTTTAAACTATGCATGTTTTTGGAGTGTATAGATTTTTAACAGATGAAAGTATGAAGCCTTATAATTCCAAAAAATTGATACATTGTATAGTGGGATTGCGGTGGGGGTGTTTATAAAATAAATATTAAGTTGACATTTTCCTTTTTATATTTATATTATATTGCTTATAATTTTAGTTTATTTTAGTATATATAATAAGCTAGGGTCACTCTACATCTTCTAAAATCAATCTCATAGTTACATAACTTATAATTTGGAAGATAATGTTTAAAAATCTAATATGGTTAGTAAGTAGACATTTTTTAAGTATTTAAATATTTAACCTATGTATTTTAGGGATTTTAATATTAATGTCCAATTTGGGTAAACATATAGGGATTTTTTAGGTTTTAGGGCCTTACAAATTGATTATTGACATATATAAGAGTTATCAATTTGTTATAACTAAGTTTTAAAAACCAACTCACATGAAACCACTCATTTTTTCTGATTATACTTACAATTAGGTACCTTATATAACAAAATCAACACTAAAACACCATAATCATTTGAAACCAAGGTAAATGGTGAAATTTTTCATAAAATTTCTATGGTCACCCCAATTAAATTTTAATTAATATCAAAGTGGTGTGCATGGTAAAACATAGGTATCATTGGTGACCCGTACACACCCAACCACTACTTTATACCAATTTTACTTATGATTAAGTCCCTTATAGGCTGAAAGAGACACAAATCACCATATCAAGTTGAGACTAAGGTAAATTTAAACAAGTTTAGGCACATTTGTTTATGATCACCCTATTTATCTCTAATTTAGGAAACAGTGGTGTGAATGTGGAGCCTTAAGTTGTATTATGACCATTGCACATGCAACTAATAATTTATTTTATTTTAATTACAATTATTTCCATCATATGCCAAAAGTGACACAATAACAACATATCCACTTAAGACCATGGAAATGTGAACAATTTAATGCACATGTATTCATAATCACCCTAATTTACTTTGATATCAAGACAAAATGGTTTGATTGTGGTAACATAAGTTTCATTAATGACCTATGTAGACCAAACCACCATTTTATGTTCATTTCAATTGTAATGAAGTCTTTCATGTGTTTAAATCAACATAAAAACACCATATCCACTTATGACCAAGATAAATGCAAATGGATTGGGGAACATATATGTCGGATCACCTAAATTCACATTTAAATTAATATAAAGTGGTAGGATTATGGAAAATTAGGTTTCTTAGTTGATAAAATGCATATCTAACCACCATTTATGTCATTTTTACTTGATATTATGGGGATTATATGCTAAAATCAGCTTAACAACACTATTTCCATTTTTGACCACCAAAATTCATACACAAGCACATTTAGACATCCTTCCTAGTCATATGAGCATATTCATCCATTTTCATTATTTAGATGATGTACCAATGACACTATCTCTATAGCTTGTATAAATCTCATGTGTATTTATACTAAGGACATTGATGGTATGGTTTGTTTACCATTCTTGGAGCTCAACTATTCTACCTTGACCCCCTCATTTAAGTCTAACTTTCAGTCTTAATCAATTGAGACACTTTATTATTTGTATAGCGGCATGGAGAAGATCTCATATGTCTATCAAATCCATAATTGAATGAATGGTTTATGCATCAATCCCTTTTTATTTCCAATAATAATTGGTATTATTCTCAATAATTATTGGTGTTCTTCAAAAATATAATAGAGTGATAGATAAATTTTAATAAATTTACACAAAATAGTATAATAAAATATAGAAAATTCTTTTCTCCTCAAGATGGATATAGCTTCACATCAATTATTTCTTGACTTCATAGCCACCCTTTTCTATCTATTTTCATCCCTTACTTTGGGCTATCAATCGAGTGATTTCATGTCACTTAATTTATCAATATATTATCTATGCCCCATAAATAAACAAAAAGAAATTTCACATCACCTACTAGAATGTTAGGCCCTCGATTTTCGCTATACATAGATATGTCAATGAATCCCCCCCAATATCTACGTGGGGATCTTGATATATAAATATGTAGAGTCATCAAGTTCCCCTCATATATTATGGGACCTATCTTTCTTCCTCAACTATATATGGTTGTTTTATATACATACATACATAAATAAATCAATACATACATACATACATATATATATACATACATATATATATATATATATATATGTATATATATGTATGTATATATATATATATGTATGTATATGTATATATATATATATATATATATGTATATATATGTATGTATGTATATACAAATACATATACATACATACATACATATATATATATATATATATATATATATATATATATATATATATATATATATACATATACATATATGTATATGTGTTTGTGTGTGTCTATATACACACACACACACATATCTGTGTGTGTCCATGTGTGTGTATACATACACACACACATGTGTGTATGTATGTATGTATGTATATGTATATATATAAACGTACGCACACACATATAAATGTATATATCTATGTCTGTATGTGTTTATATATATGTATAAGTGTATATATACATACATACATACATACATAAATATACATATATATATATATATATATAAATAGAGAGAGAGAGAGAGAGTGAGGGTAGATAATGTCAACTCACTATTGTGCCCATATAACCACCTTAAATTGGTCAAATAAACACACATATTATGTCTTTTCAAGGTCCTATCTAAATGTGGATAATGTTCATATTCTCCAATTAGAATATCTTATGAAAGGACATTAAAAAGACATAATATGTGTGTTTGTTTGGCCAATTTAAGGTGCCTACATGGGAAAACTAGTGGGTTGATATATCCTACCTCCACTTCTCTCTCTCTCTCTCTCTATATATATATATATATATATATAAAGAGAGAGAGAGAGAGAGGGGGGGGAGGGAGGATAATTTCAACCCACTTGTGTGCCCATGTAATCACATTAAATTGGTTAAACAAACACACATATTAGGTCTTTTCCTTTCAGAGGAGACTTTGACTAGAGAATATGATGTTTATCCACCCCCCTCTATCTCTCTCAAGTCGAAAACCCATCCCCTCAAGTCCAAAACCCTCTAGACAATATCACTTTAAAATGGATGATAGCATTGAAACCCAAGCTGTCTCATTTCCATCTCTATTGTCCAAGGTCATTATGACCCCCAATAGTTAGTTTTATCCACCAGATAGGTCCTAGACCCTTTATTTTATTCATTCATAAGTTTACCATTTGTCGATCAAATACAAATAAATCTCCCAAATTCAAAATAATGAGTCTCCTATATAAAGGACTTCATAAGGCATTTTATATCTAGTACTTACTACTTGGGCACATTAGACATAATAAAAATTAGTCAATAGTATAGCTCGACTTCTCTACATCACACTTAGATTTGAATGCTTGATCAAGGGCCTAAGAATTTTTTTTAATTACATCAATCATGCATGTTAACTAAGTGCATTCCCTAAGGGATAAATACATATACATACATACATATACATACATATATATATACATATACATATATATATACATACATACATACATACATATACATATATATATATATTTATATTTATATATATAGAGAGAGAGAGAGTGAGGGAGGATAATGTCAACTCACTAGTGTGCCCATATAACCACCTTAAATTGGTCAAACAAACAAACATATTATGTTTTTTCAAGGTCCTATCTAAATGTGGATAATGTTCATATTCTCTAGTTAGAGTATCTTATGAAAGGACCTTAAAAAGACACAATATGTGTGTTTGTTTGGCCAATTTAAGGTGATTGCATGAGAAAACTAGTGGGTTGATAGTATCCTCCCTCCACCTCTCTCTCTCTCTCTCTATATATATATATATATATATATATATATATAGAGAGAGAGAGAGAGAGAGAGAGAGAGATATAGATAGATAGATAGAGAGAGAGAGAGGGAGGGAGGGAGGGAGGATAATTTCAACCCACTTGTGTGCCCATGTAATCACCTTAAATTGGTCAAACAAAAACACATATTAGGTCTTCTCCTTTTAGAGGATACATTGACTAGAGAATATGATGTTTATCCACCCCCCCTCTCTCTCTCTATATATATATATATATATATGTAGAGAGAGAGAGATAGATAGAGAGAGAGAGAGAGGGAGGGAGGGAGGGAGGGAGGATAACGTGAACCCACATTTGTGCCAATGTAATCACCTTAAATTGTTCAAAAAAACACACATATTATGTATTTTCAAGGTCCTTTCAGAGGAGACTTTGACTAGAGAATATGAGCTTTATCCACATTTAGCTAGGTCCTTTTATCTATCTTATTACATTCCCTATACATCTCTTTGCTTATTCCTAATCATCCATAGTTTATCAAGTTTGACCCTTTCAGGCGCAAAAACCTCTTTTGGATCTTGACCCATCCCCTCAAGTCCAAAACCCTCTAGACAATATCACTTTAAAATGGATGATAGCACTGAAACCCAAGATGTCTCATTTCCATCTCTATTGTCCAAGGTCATTCTAACCCCCAATAGTTAGTTTTATCCACCAGATAGGTCTTAGACCCTTTATTTTATTCATTCATAAGTTTACCATTTGTCGATCAAGTATAAATAAATCTCCCAAATTCAAAATAATGAGTCTCCTATATAAAGGACTTCATAAGGCATTTTATATCTAGTACTTACTACTTGGGCACATTAGACATAATAAAAATTAGTCAATAGTATAGCTCAACTTCTCTACATCAAACTTAGATTTGAATGCTTGATCAAGGGCCTTAAATTTTTTTTTATTTACATCAATCATGCATGTTAACTAAGTGCATTCCCTAAGGGATAAATACATTAGATCTGAGACCCTAGCTTTAGGTTTTATATAGGAAACAATCAAAACAAAAGGGGTTCTAGATTGTCAAATAAATCTTCCCCTCACCTCATTTTCCCCTTTTGGCATTTGATCTATTTTTTTGTTTCCAAGTGTGTAGATAAGTATAGGTATTAAATATTGAAATAGACCTACAACTAACTTTGGTGACTTCTAGGACTAAAAATTTGGTATGCAAGGTCTCTCAAAGTAGATGAATAGAACCCAAAAGGATTAAGAAGAGCATATCAAAAGGACTATAGTAATAAAATAGGACTATAGCGCTAGACCCTGAAGTGTCCAATTTTTGGTGATATTTTCCACACAAAAAATATACTTTTAGGTTCTATTTTTGATAGTCTACCTAATTAGCTCAACAAATATCAATCTCCTAATCTTTCATCTCAATCCAGAACATGTTAAGTTTTACTATCTACCCACTTGTTTACTATTTTAGAAATTAACTAAGAACTTGTAGATTCAATAAATTAGTAGGTTACTCAAAGTAAATTCATTTAATTTTTTTCCCCATAATCTAGACCCCTTTACTAGTTAGGAAATTAAACATTTAGTTTCCAAAAAATAGTAAAACATTTGGTGAACATTACGTACTTTGAATTTTTTACATAAAAATCCTAAAAACCCTAGGGCTAATTATCTCTCTTTTTATTAATATTTTCTTCATTTTTCTTAAATTTAAAAATAAAAAAACTATAAACAAATTGAAATATTATCGATAAATTCACTAAAACCCTAGATTTCAAAACTAGGTCATCTAACAGCAAGCCATCCTCCTTGCCAATTTTAGACAAATATTTTCAAATTTTTGTAAAATAATTACCTCACCAAAAATTATTTAAAATTTTCAAAAATAGTAGTTTCTTGTGCAAAAATTTAATTTTATAAATTCTAACTTTTTTATAATTTTTTGTGCAATTATTCCATTCTAAAAATAATTTTAGAATTTTAAATTATCATGTAATTTTAAAAAATTCTAAAAGTCTAGATAAAAAGCCTAGATTAAAAAATTAGGTCTGAAAACCTCAAATTATCCTCCAAACATTTTTTATAAAAATAATTTTAATTTATTGTAAATTGTTTGGTTTAGTAAAAGTAACTTTCAAAATTCAATGTTAGAATTTCTTTGTGCATTTATTTGCTTCACAGTACTTTTAAAAATTCTCTTTGGTGATAAAATGGCCATAAAGGCAATTTATTATTCTCATTTCTTAACTAAAATTCTCAAATTTTCTTACAATTATGACAATGATTGGATAAATTCACAAAATTACACATTAGCTAAAATTATAGAAAATGATTTCATTTATAGTGAAGATAATGACTACGATTGTAATGAAAGATATGATGATGTACATAATGATAAGGATGAATCACAAATAAGTGAATATTTTTCTCTTAAACCCATCTCCTATATTCCTTATTCTAAAGAAAACAATTTTGAGAAATGGGAAAAATACTTCTCACCTCATTTTCCTAGGCACAATGCACAAAATGCACAAAGTAATCATGAACATTCAAATGAACATCTCATTGGTGATGATTTACTTCCATGTGAACCTAATCTCTCTCTACCTTTTTCTACTTCTATGTTTAAAATACAACAATATAAATTCAATACAATTAAATTACCAAAGCATATCTCAAATGATGTACTATGTGTTCCTAACTCTACTCTTTCAAAAGAATGCTCAAATGATAACTCTTATACTCTTACTTCTCATATTGTAAATGATGAAAATTTATATATTTAATCCATGGATATTATATATACACATGATATTCCAAATTCTAATGATAACTTATTACATATTATAAAGAAATCAAATATTTTTCTTTGGCCTCTCCCTAACAATGATGGAAGCGATTATGAATACAATAGTGAACATAGAAATTAATATGAATATGAAAACGATGATTCAAATTATTTTATTTAAAATAAACAAAACGAATATTGTGATAATTCTTGGAATAATGATGACTAATATGTATATACTGAAGAAGAAACTACTTCTCATGCATGCCAAAATTTTGATTCTAAAACTATGAATGATTACATTTCTAATCATGCACATGTTAATATTACAAGAACATCTTCTACTAATTTAGAATGTGATTCAATAAAACATTAAGATACCAATGAATCTCCTAAGACACCCCTCACTATAGTATAACCCAATTCTCACCCATAACCCAAAGAGAATGACAACCCACATTCCCCTAGCAAGGTCTAAGATACCATTACTCCCAAGGTTCAAGTGAGCACACCACCTCTTTATGATCCCATTGCTAAATTTATCATTCCCATGGTTAAAATTAACAATCAAATTCAATGATTAAATTAACCACTTCAAAATACTAATGTACCATCCTAGGAGATCCTCTCTTTGATGCATATAGTTGGTGAATTACAACACCAAGTACATCTCCTTACACTAGAGAACAAAGCTTATAAATCTTGGATTGATGTTAGTGATCTACATGGTAACCTTGTTATAAACACTTTATAAAAGTTGCATTGCCTAAGAATTTCTAGACACCATCATTACCTCACTATGATGGAATTGTAAATGCATTCACACATCTTCAAGCCTTTCAAAATGCTTAACCAACTCATGCAAGCCTTTTGATTCTACTCAAGTTGTTTTAATAGACATTAGTGGGGGAGGCACAAAATTGGTTATTTCATCTACTCCTCATTAGTTAATTACACACATATGATGATTTAGAGGAGGATTTTCTCAAGAACTACAATATAAACATGAGCCCTCATGTTACATATGAGAAACTTACCACACTAAATCAAAATTATTCAAAGCTAGTAAGCAAGTACATCTTAAGATTTAAGGCTCATTTGTTAATATTTATATACAACCCAATATATCTAGAGGTTCATCATATCTTTATCAAGGTCCTTCACCAACCTCCCCTCAAACATTTACTATAACATATAGAGCTTTATTTTATAAATTTATGTTACATAGCTCTAGCATTGGAAAAGAAATTGGGATTGACTGAGGTAGAATCAGTTGATTAAATCACTATAGACTACATAGTAGCATCCTCAAATACAAATCCTATCACTCAACATCAACCATGTCCTAGACAAGATAGGATACCATAACCAAAAAATCAAACAATCAAGAACAAAGAATAAGTTTCTAGAATACCACCCACAATATGTAATATAGAGTATTACCAACCAGCACCACTATAGTTTGATTTAGAACAAGATATCCCATCTATAACATTATTATTACTACTATATAGCAGGTTAATTAAATTACCTTATACTCATTAGTGACATCCACATATTTTACATAGATATCCATACCAACCCTTTTTTAATTATCATCATATCCATGAACACAACAAAATACCTATTTTAGACTTTGAGTTCACATTTATAGATGTGTTTATGATGGTATTATAGCATTCACATAGAGGGCACAGAGATGTCCTCCTTTAATAAACCCTAGAACTCATTCCACCATGACTAAGTCATCTTAGGACACTCCTTTACAAGAATCATTAGTCACTCATCATGAGCACAATGTAGGTTTTAGGATAGAATCTCAGATGAGATCTCCTATTACATTTATTTAAGAAGTTTGAAAACTAGTAAAGCACAAACAATCCACATATATAAGTATAGTCCATGGTATACATAGGGTAGTTCTATATACATATCTAATAGAGTCATAGGCACCACATTAAACTACAATTTCAGAGAGATATTCACTCCAAGTAGACTTTTCAAGTCCTATTTCACATAGAAATCTATTACATTTGAGATCAAATGAGTATTTTATACAACATAAAGATCCAAAAACATAACCAATTATATTTCATTTTATATATTTATCACAACCTACTATAGTTAGTGCATCATGTAGACACCTAAATTTGGCCATTGATAACCTCTAATCAGGCTTTTGGCCAATTTCCACCCAAACTATACAATTTGGCCTAAAAACACTAAAACACACTAAATGATGTGAAATTGACATATTCAAGTGCCAATTTTGGCTAGAGTATCCCTAAATTGCGTAATGCAATTTATGGGCTAGCTAACTTTGATCAAATCATTTCGAGTCAAAATGCTAATTTTGCACCTAGGTGTTTTGGATTGATCTTTCTTATAAAATATCTTTCATGAGATGTATGCTCTTGTTATTTGGTGTTGGTAACATCCTAAATGAGAATACATTTCCAATGCATCTGACATTAAATTAGAATTCTAATCCATTAAAATTTTAGACCAATAACAAGGCATTATGATCAATTTGAGTAATTTGTGCACATAGTGCTTAATCATGCTTAAGAGCTAATTAAACCAAATTAGGGCCTAATCGAGAATTCCATGGAAACTTGTTGAATAATGTGTTTTGGAAATGAATATTTAATATATTCATCATCAAGTGACCTCATTTCTTGGGAAGACATCCCTTGGTCATAAATGCCATAAATATCAAGATTCATGCCCTCCATGCCTCAATAATGCCTTCCATGATGACCTCATGCCTCTTAATTTCCAATTATTCCAATGTCATGATGAGGATAATTATAAAATTAATTCCAAAAATTAAATTAATCCTCAACCACATATATCAATCTCAAGATGGATAGTTCAAGTTGATTCTAGACATTCTCAAAAATCTATAAATAAAGAGAGGCCATGAACATCATTTCTAACTCATAGTTATACAAAGTTATAATGCCAAATTAGTTCCAAAAGCTTCAAGAAACTATTTTTACCATGTTAAATTTATATCAATCTTAGCCAATCATAAGCCAAAGGTGTCAAGGAGATATGGAGGTAGCCAAGTTTCCATTGCCAAGGACTTCATGAGCACAAAACTGAACAAGACACTACTACAAAGGCATTTGGAGCATCCAAGGAAGGTGAAGAAATGATTTTATTTTATTCCTTAATTTTTTTTTGTGTTTGTCATTTGATTTTTTTACCAAGCTCTCCCTAGTGTCTAGGTCTAGAGATGTTGTGCTATTAGTGTATTTATTTCATTTTATTTTCATTTTAAAACTGACACCATACTAACCATCCTCTCTTGAGTCAAATTCCTATATCACAATATGGCATGCCTCGTGTGACTAGATGCATCTAACACCTAAATAAGATCATTTTTAAACTTTAAAATATTCATTTGGACCTTTAAAACTCTTATAATTTTATTTTCTAACTTTATTATGCAATTTTTGTTTGCCACAGTTTTACACAGTAACCGACATCAGCAAGTAAGATCGACATCAGTTGCATATCTTAATCAACATCAGTAAGTGAAACCAAAATTAGTTGTATACCTATCATTAGTCACATTGGTATAATCAATGTCAGTTGTATAATTGATATTAGTTAGAAAATGTAACAGTCATCAGTTATATAAACTGGCATCAATCACTATGTTTTTCTTAAAACATAGAACTGAGATATCGTTTCCTAAAGTTCATTATTTCAAACTAAAAAGAACTTCAAAGCTAAATGATATGATAAATGTTTTTTTGTAGGACCAAGCTTTGCATTTGCTAAAAACATGTTTTAAATCACCTTTTGCATGTTTAAAAATCAATTAGGAACATTGTTTTGGTGTTTAATGAAAAATTTAGATGTTTAGATGAATGTTTTCAAATTTGACAATCTTAAGACCAAGGGATCAAATGAACACCACAAAATCCTTCATTTGGGCTTAAAATTTAACACACTTGTAAATTTTTATTTTCAATAGTTTTCTAATTAGATTTTGTTTGGCAAAAAGAGGAATTTTGCATGTATGCTCTTCTATTTTTCCCCTTTAAGGAACCCTTGGAATCAAAAGCACCATTACTATTGCAAATAGCCTAGTCCAAGGCTTAGAAATAAAGTCATCTAAATCATTCCCCAAAAAATCATCAAAGTTTTGGGGACCTTTAAAATGACCCTAAAGTATTTCTATTATATGTTTTCTTTATTTTTATGCAAACTTGGCTTGCGAGGGGGACTTCATCAGCTCTCACAAGTTATTTAGGGAAGATTTTACCCAAGGTTTTAGCTCTCAGCATTGACCTCATTTGACTCCTTTTTAGTTTCATATGGGACATATTGGCACTTTGGACATCATACTACATTGAGTGAATAATATGATGTAGTGGTTAAAAAAAGGACTAGCTATTTTTGTAACAAGCCAAGTGATATAGACTCAAAATCCATGATTTTATTTTGCATTGTTTGGCATAAAATTCAATGTGCAATTTATTCCCTTAGATCATTTAGAAACCTATTAGTTCTTAGACAAATCCCCACTTGACATAGAAGTATTATTGGTGCAAGGTGCACCTCAAGGTCCATGTTGCCATATTATCATTTGAGAAAAGGGGAAGGGGGTGTAAAAACCATACTATATAATGCACATTTATTTTTGTATAAACACTTAAAATCCTTTCAATGTTGTATATTGATGGATTCCAATAATATCAAGAAATATTATCAGTTTAGGATTTAAGAGTGATTAATTAATTGGTCTTGTCCTAGATTAAATTCTTGTTTGGAGTAAAAACTTAGTGTAAACAAAAAACCCAAACAAAACACATATTCTAAATTTTCCTTTAAATAAAGAGGCATTATATTGCCTATGTGAGATCATCAATTTGCCTTGTTCACAAGTTCATCAAAAATCTTGATAGTCATATCATCCACTTTGGCATAGTTATGCTACCCAATTGAGAGTAGACGTTTACCAAAGTTGTTTCAAGTACTTCACTTATAATCTACATTCAAAATTTCACCTGTATAAGTTCATAGGGTTGATGTGTTAATTGGGTTCACAATTTACACTAAACTTAAGGGAACTTAGGTTTAATTTCCAATTTGGGTTGAAGGCCATTTAAGATTCATAATCATTGTCACCACTTGATAGACTTAAGCCATTTTGTGTTAAACATTAGCAATTTGAGTCTATGCACCAGAAGATTTTGAGCTAAGAAAATAAGTGTTATGTTATCAAAATTATAGGAAAACATCTTTGCCTTAGAGATTTTTTAAGACAAACATTTTTGTCACACCTTTTAGGTAGTATATCATCATTAGGCTACCCAAAACATTTTAAATATTGTTTCATAGATCCTTTTACATAGAGTTCTGAATTTGTTCCTACATTTTAGACCAATCCAAGGGTACTTTTGTGATCTTTGTCTAGCTTATTTGTCAAAAAACCAAGTTTTATACCATTTTTAATGAGAAAATAAAATATTTCTAAAGTGCCTTTTATTTCATACCTTATACCTAGTTGATAAATTTCATTTCCAAGAATCAAATGCCTAGTGTTTGTTAAAAGTGCTTTAAATCCATTAGATTAAAAATTTCATCTATTTCAAAGTCTATCTTTTGACGTCGTTTGGCCAAGAATCCTAGTGCATGGCTTGTTTGAGCCTAGATTTTGATGCTACATTTAGCCAAAAGACCTAGAAACTTTAAAATTCCTAGATTGGACTGATTTGAAACACTTCAACCATAGATTTTGGCATTTTGATTTTTAGTCCATTTACTTGCTTATCTATATGTGAATAGTGAAATGTTAGATAATTCACACTAGCTTGTTTCCTCAAAAATATTTACATAAACCTTTTGATCCTTTTGATGAATCTAGACCAAGTTGGAACATCATCTATTTTAGACATTGTCTTTTTTTATAGTTTATACAACTCTTTGACCTTTTATCATAAAAGCATTGACTATGGATCCTAACATGTATTCCTACACTCATAGTGGAATCATGTACACTACAGGGATTAGTAATTTAATTACAAAATAATAAATGGTGCAAGACCTCTATGTAGATAACATTTCTTATGACATGGATTCTTATCCCTCTTATAATACTAAATCAGAGGCACAAAGCCAAGATCCATTGGCTAACTGTCTAGTTAACACACCACTTTATTTATAACAAGACTAAGATCAAACCACATAATACCTAGCTACAATACCTATAGTGGATGAGTCAATACTTCAATAATCATATTATACTAATATAACTTCCACATATGATCAAAATTTTAGTGACATTTGTTAGAGAACAAAGATGAGATTTTAGTTTGAGCCATAGAGGTAGGGGCCAAGTTTCCATCAAACTTTCCCCATGAAAATTTACCAAGTCTAGTAAGAATGCCCCATAATATCATTTATGATCAACATGATTCTTCTAGAAATCATATGGCGCTAGTCCAAATAACATACCAAGATATTAATATATATGATCAAGGCAAAAACATCATGGAAGATCACTTTAACCAAATGCAAATAGCATATCAAACCTACCTAAATCTAGCAAGTGATTTCAATCAAATTAACATGGTAAGTAAGCCTCTTATTTTCTTAGTTCTATTAATAGGAGTGTTGATAGAGTTAACTAGACAAGAGAATCATAATTTTGACCCATTCATACAAAGTGCCTTCATAAATAAATTGATGTATATGCCCATTATTGAAGAAGTGTCTTCAACCTATACATAAAATAGTGAGAGAAATGTAGTAGACAATCTACAAACAACATCCAATCTTGATCAAAGTGGTACTAACGTGCAAAAAATTAACCAAAAACATGTGACTATAGTTAATCCTATAAATAGGTCATCATACTAGGGAATAAGAGTTTATACACCCCAACCTCAATTGACTACTTCCTCAAGTGTAAAACCTATGGGATTAGGTAATCAAATAATAACTAATATCATGGCTCAATGATAGAATGTGATGAATCCTACTCCTCCTCAACAAGCAACGAGTAGTATCCAACAAAAGTAAGAACAATCTAGTATATCAATGCAACATAAGACAAATACATTGCCACCTCAATTAGGGGAAACTAATGTTCCACCTTGCCAGGTAATGATGAACATACATCTTTAGTCGTAGACTAATATGCTAATCCAAAACCAAGAAATGACTAGTCAACAACATGCAAATATGGGTCAGTGATAGATGCCAAATCTATAACCTACTTTCACTTCCTTACATGGATTCATAAAAAAATAAGGTCCCAATATTTCTTAGGTACCTACTAGTCAACCATTTGTTAAAAATGTTCCAAAAATTTAGAGATAGGGTCTTGGAAAATAAGTTCCCACTCAATATTAAGATTCAATTAGTCAACAACATGTCCCCTTTCAACCATAGTAGGAATAGTATAGCTATATCCCTCCATCCCAACCACAAAATACTCTAATTCAAACCTTTATTGCCAACCCAAACTAGAATATTGTGCAACCAATTGTGCAATTTCAAGTACATCTTAATCCACATATTTATATTCCTAGTCCATTCCCCAACCAAACTAATATACCCCAATAGGTATCTTCATCATACCCTAGTCAAAGTGTCCCACTTGTGACTTCCCAACCATCTAACCAAATTCTTCCTTAAAATAATATTCCTTCTATTTTCCTATGCCAAGAATTACGACAAATGAAGGTAGTAATTTATACCATTAAAACTAGTAAACAAACAAAAAATTTCAAATTGGATTATGTATGTTCCTATCCATTAAACATGGAGTATTTGAAGATACGATTTCCTCTAAGATACAAGCCACAAAAATTTGATAAATACAAAGGGAAAGGTGACCTTAATACTCATTTGACTAAATTATTTGTTACATTTTAACTAGTGGCATATAACAACATATACCTTTTTCTATTGTTTCCAAGGAGCTTGATTGGACAAGCCTTGGTGTGGTTTTAGAAGTTGCCCAAAATTTTAGAAATAGATTTTGATGATCTTTCTAATAAATTTATGCAGCACTTTTCCTATAATATCAAGCATGAGATTTTATTAATAGATTTTATTTATAGTGATGGAGAGCCCTTGTAAGTTGTTTCACCCATAGTTTACTAGATAAACAATTGGCCATTGTGTTTACCAAAAATTTGCATAGTGAGATAGCTTACTATTTGGAACTATAATGTGCACATACATTCAAAGAGATCATTGACAAAGGCTTGTTGATCAAGAGGGCACTCATCAATAAAGGAATCATCAAGCTTAATTATATTAATCAAAATCAAGGTACGAATTAGGGAAATGACCAACATCCCATTCAAGTTTAAGCCTCACAACTATCACAGGATAATAACCAAGAAAGACCAAATCTTATCATGTCTAAATGATGCAAACATCATATGTACCACCTTTTCATCTTACTCCTACTCAATTAATGTCATAGTCACAACAACAAAGAACTACACAGCAAATATAATAGTTGTTACCATTACAAAGCCTTCCTCTTAAGAGAACCATGCCTGCACATCATGTCTTTAGTGACCTAGGATAACCTATTGAATCTATATTTTGTAACCTTACTACCACTAATCTGATTAGTTGGCCTATACCAAAGCATTATCCATAAGGCATTCCTTATTTTGATTGGTACCATGAAAATGAATTATGTGACTATCATTAGGATAATTAGCATAATCTATGGAGATGTGTCCAAATTAAGCATTTAATTGAGAATATGTTGGAGAATGAGGAGATAAAATTGGATAATGGTGCTTCCACTACCAATCAAAATATTTAGATCTATAAAAACCCCTTTCCCTAAAATAATAATCAATAGCAGTAAAATAATTAGTAACAACCAGTGCAATAGTAAAATCAACATCAAAGGGTAAACCAACTAAATTTATAAAATCAATAGCAAAACCCATAATGATATAAAAATGGACAAAACCAAGGTTAGAATGGTAACAACCAACAAACCTACCATGCAATTACACATGACTACAATAGGGTTGTAGGTCATATTATAGGGGGTAGCATTAATAACATCTTCATTAATCCTAAACCATTTTTAAACAACAAAATTTAGCCAAATTACATGGATGATCCTTCATTGACCTAGGAATGCATACAAGCAAACCAACAAACTAGGACTTCCCATTTTGGACCTTATATCGACAACTCATCCTTGCCATGTGACCACATGAAAGTGCATCAACAACTAAGACTTATCATGTCTATTCCCACACCATTCCCAACATTGGTTAGCAATAATGGTCTAGTATTTAATCCTAATTTTCTAATCACAACTTAGAGGTCAAAGATTACTATCTTAGGCCCACAACCATCCACCACGTTGCCTATCATCTAACTAACCATTTAGCCTCAAAATAAACCATTCACTACTAACCAAAATAATAAATTGGAACAATTACAAAAGACATGAGAACAAATTTATATTTTATATTTGCTATGAATGCCAATAATCCATAATAACATCTTGAATGAGTTTTTGACCCAATCCACTATTGTTAGTGACATATCCTCTGATAAATTCCAAGCTTTGGTTGGAAACCTAGCTCTAGCCCAAAAAATCACATTTACTGAAAGTGATATGTCTTCTCTTGGACCACTCCATAATAATCTATTATACATAAAATTTTATATAATATGGCATAAAGTGAAACATGTCCTTAGAGACAATAGATCCAACCACAACATAGTGTCTCTAAAGCTCATCAAGCTTCTTACGTACACAATGGAATATATTTAGCCCAAAATAATAACCATTAAAGCCTATGATAATCAAGAAAGAGAATCAAAAGGCACCATTAGTTTTCCAATTATCAATGGGCCTTTGACCCATGATACACTTTACCATGTGCTTGATCTTGAATATCATACAATATTCTTCTAGGTAGGCCTTGGTTATATGAGATTCATGTAGTACCATCAATGATACACCAATTACCAAGTTTTCCCACTTAGGGATGGAAGTGAATATTCTAGGATATTTACACCCATATGGACACTACAAACATCTCCAAGCTAAATTTCAAAGTTATAATTATTAGTACGACATGAATCTAAGTTCCAAGTAGGATAAAGGAAAGGCTATACTTATTGATCCTTCACTAGATAATTGCATAAATCTTAATACCTTAGTTTCCCTTTCCCACATACCACCTCCTAAAGCTTATAATCATTTCACCATTTCAGATAATGGATCAAGAGAGTATGCGACCCATGATACATTTCATATTCCCAATCTTCTTCAAAATATAAAAACCTTTGGGTGATCTAAAGTAACCTCACATATGCATTGTTAAAAAAAGAACAAAAATAAGAGACCTATTACATTTATACCAACATCTGGCCTAGGATCTGACCCTCTTGAAAGAGATGAATCATCATTATACAATGACAACCAAGCTAATTATTATAAAAATATAAAGTATCTTACTCCCAATAGGATCATGGAGCATTACAATTATGAAGCAAGAGGCCTCAGACCAAACCAACAAGGAACCATTAAGCCAATTTCCATGACTAAGTATGAAATACTTTATCAACTTATATTTAAACCACCTGGGGGTGACCCCACATATCTTATTCAAATTTCATCACCAGTGACTAGTGATGATGATGTTGATAGCAAAGCAAAGTTTGATCATTATCCCACCTTTGATGACCTAGATTAAACTAACCTATTTGATAATAATTCCATTTGTACCCTTATCCTGACCATTCATTACAACCCATTTCCATTATATTATCTCCAACTGATATATTGGGACTAACAAGAATCTAGTCTACCAATTGATGAGTTCCATAATGATGAGGCATTTTATGAATTTTTAGGCCTAAGAGACAATGTTCCATTGGGAGATCATAAATTATGATTCTCAATCACATTAGATCCTACATCCTATTTTGGAGAGTGAGTGAACACCCTTAGCCAACAACAAATAAGTAAAACATTGAGGTCCCAAAGTGAAAACCTCTTTGAGGAACTTTCTAACCATGAAAAAAGTAAAGATAACAACTAGTCTAGTGGTGAAAACCTATGTTAGGCATCATTAGATGGGGGTGTTCATTCTTCTTTGAATTTAGACTAGGAGCCTACCCATAATGAACTTGCCTATGGATCTAAGTTCATCTTTGAGAAAAAAGTATCTGATAAAATTCTTCAAGAATTTCCAAATATTTTTATCACATGGCTAGATATCCCATTAGGGGATTTAGATTCATCATGCCTAGGAGAAGTTGAAGATCAGTTCCTAATGGAGGACCCAAACATAATTCACTAGTTCAAGTGATTGCCTACTATCTTAAAACATAGTTCAACCCTTCTAGTTGAAGATATAATAGAGGTAAATATCAAGAATCCATCAACCTAAAATGGATAAAATTAGGAGAGTCTCTCATTAAGGAGGAACATGACATCTTTATAGATCTGTTGAGATAATTTGTAGATATTTTTGCATCGGCTTATTTTGACATGCTAGGTTTATATATCAGCTTGGTTTTGCACCACCTTATGGTTAATCTTGATGCCAAACCAATAAAAAATTATTTAAGATGAGTCTTTGCATTTCTATATTATTAAAGAAAGAGTTATAAAAACTCTTAGAAGTAAGATGTATCCAATCCATTGACTACTCAGAATGGATCTCTAATATGGTACCTATTAGTAAAAATCTTGAAAGGATCACAATTTGTATTGATTGTTGAGACATCAACAAATCTTGTCCTAAAGGTGATTTTCACTTACCTAATATCAACATGATAATTGAATCCATGATAGTTTATGAAATGCTTTCAGTCATGGATGGCTTTTAAGGATACAACCAGATCAAAATAGAACTAAAAGACCAACATAAAATAGCATTTACCACTCCATGGGGAACATTTTGTTATCAAGTAATGCCATTTTGCCTTAAAAATGATGGAGCTACATATCAAAGGGCCATGAATATCATATTACATTATATGATGCATGATGTTGTTGAAGACTATGTCGATGACATACTAGGAAAATCCAAAACTAGGGTCGACCATCTTGTAGTGTTTTATAAGATATTTGAAAGATTATGGGAATACAAAGTTAGAATCAATCTAAATAAATGTGTGTTTGGTGTAACTTCAGGAAATTTTCTTGGCTTTATTATGTCTCAAAGAGGTATTGAAGTCAATCTAGCTAAATTCCATGTTATATATGAGATGCTACCACCAACCAATATAAAGCAACTCTATAGTTTACAGGGTAAGATCTAGTTAATATGATGCATCATCTCTTAGTTAATAGACAAGTTTCATCCATTTACACACCTTTTGAATAAGGGAGTTTCATTTCACTAGGATGATCACTGCCAAATAAATTTTTAACAACTCAAAGACTATCTTGTTAAGATACATGGTCTATTACCTCCTATGCTAGGAAGGTCATTCTTGTTATACCTATCAGCTATCAACTATGCTCTATGGGCACTCTTGGATTAAAATGATGATAGTATAAAATATCATGTCATATACTACCTAATCCATACCTTGGTTACATATGAACATAACTATGCACCTATTGAAAAAACTTGTCTAGCCATGGTCTTCATAGCCCAGAAACTTTGACATTACATGTTGAATAATAAGACCATAGTCATTTCAAAAGTAGATCCACACAAGTATCTACTATCTACAAAAACTTTACAAGGTAGAATGGTTAAATGGATCATGCTTCTCATTGAGTTTGACATAGATTATGTCAATCAAAATGTAATTAAGAGATAAGTTCTTATTGATCATCTTGTTGAAGCACCTCTCATAGACACACAACCACTCATGTTTCAATTTCCTAATGAATATATAATGACCATCATTAACACACCCCTTGAGAAGCAATACTGGATCTATATTTTGATGGTTCATTTACTATGCATGGATTAGGGGTAGGACTATTGTTTATTAAACCACAAGGAGATCTAATCCCTAAATCATTGAGAATCAGCTTTCCTTATACAAACAACATGGCCAAGTATGAATCATTTATTATAACAATTTGAAAAGAAATGAATTGGATCACATCTCATCTCTAAGTTTATGGAGATTCTTAGTTAATCATTAATCATGTCACAAATTATTTTCAAACCAAAGATGACAAGCTAGTTCTATATAAATCCATGGTCGACACTATTAAGAAACAAATTTCCACTATTTAATTTGAGCACATATCAAGGGCTAGTAATATAATTGCATATGCCATGGCTAAAATTGGTTCTCTAATTTGAAAAATAGATAAAGCTATAGAGTATCAGTTCCTCATCAAGAAATTTTTAGCACCAGCTCATGAACCTTCAACCATTGTCATGATTTGTGATATTATTGGTCCTAATTCTATCTAGTACTTAGACCTTTACAACTACCTTCATGACCAATTTATGCCACCTAACTTATCTCAAAAACAAAACAAATACTTCATTAATCATTCCACTCATTATACTTTACTTAGATCCACCCTTTATCATCATAGTTTTGATGAAACTCTACTTCATTATTTAAGATTGGTAGAGTCTACACTAGTGTTAAGAGAAGTTCACAAAGGAGTATGTATATCTCATTATAATGGGGTAGTCTTATAAAAAAAGATCTTGTGTACTAGTTATTATTGGCCCACAATAGATGTAGATGCCATTGCATCTATAAAAAAGTGTGATAAATGTCAATGGCATGCTAATCTAATTCATGCCTCAGTGAAAACTTTGAAACCGATGTTGACACCATGGCCATTTTCTACATGGGGACTTGACCTCATTGGGAAGATCAACCCCACTTCATCTGATGACTAGAAATATATCCTTACCACCACCGAGTATTTCACTAAGTGGGTTGAAGCTATACCCATCACATGATTGGAAACCAAATTTCTAAATTCATTATTAACCATCTCATTTTCCACTATGGTATCCCTTATGACATTATATCTGATAATGGAGGATCATTCAAGAACAAGGATGTAGACCAATTGTGTACTGAATAAAACATCAAACAACAATTTTATACAACATATTACCCTCAAGATAATGGCCAAGCTGAGGCATCCAATAAAACTATTGTCAATATTCTCAAAAGGATTGTCAATGATGCTAATCATGATTGGCACTTGTAGATATTCCTTGACCTTTGGTCATACTTTACCAATCATTATACCCCCATAGAAACCACTCCATGCTGACTTGTTTATGGTACTGAATCCATCCTTCCCATTGAGGTTAAATTGCCTTCACTATTCATCTCTTTTAAGTATGTCCTAGATGATCATGACTATCGAGTAGCTCACGTGTAAGAGCTAGACCTACTTAATGAGAAATGCACAACTATGCTCAACAATATTCAAGAATCTTAGAACCAACTCAAAGGCCACTATAATTGATGTATTAAGTATAGAACATTTGAACCTGGTGATCTCATTCTTAAAGAATACCATCACTGAGAAAAGGCATAAAGGGAATTTCAAACCAAACTGAATAGGGCTTTTCACCATCATTGTAGATTATGGATCAGGGGCATACAGGCTTACCAAACTTGATGGAGATGAACTTATTGAGCTGAAGAATATTATTCATCTCAAGTGGTAATATTTTTGAGTGTTAAGGTGTATTGTCTGTAAGGACCATTTTAGTTATGCCATTTTATCACCATTGTTCTTTATATAAATACCATCCTTATCCATCCTCTTCACTGTATCCACTTTCCATTTTTGTTATATTAACCTAGTTTGTTCTAAAGCCTAGCATGTTTGACCTAGGTTTTTACCATTCACTACGTAGTTTCAACATTGAGATTTCTAATTAGTTTCATTAGTTGGTTCAAGTACTTCAAATAGTGATTGTATTTTAGGATAGTATCACAAAAGTTTTGGTAGTTGTATCCTTCATTTATTTTTCTTTTATTACCATCGATCTTACTACTAATTATAACCACCTTTGGGAAAATTATTACCATAGATCTATACCATTGTGCTCTAGTTATAACCACCTATGGGAAAATTAGGGGCAATAATAAGCCTTGATGTATGAACTTGCCGCTTTCCATGTCATACTATTCCTTTATACCGTTTGTGCTTGTTTTGTTTGAATTGACTGCTACACTAGTCAAATTCCTTCATTGTAAGGGTAGAACTATAGTGACTTGAGGTCTTACTCTAGGACTATGTATGTAATGTTTGATTATTATTGAGGTCAACTCAGTCATCCTAAGGCATGCTCTCATGATTTTTTGAGCAACCTAAGCCATGTTCTTACCATTTTGTAAGTAACCTAAGAAATTCTCTAACCATTTTGTGATCTTGAACCATTTAAGTGTCTTATCATTCTTGATTGATTTGAGATACTTCAAAAAAATTCCAAAAACATTTGAAAATTTATTAGAAAATAAAAAAACATTGACCATTTATTTACCTCAAGGATTATAGAAACCCGTACTAAGTTACAAGTAAATCACTTGTCATTTAGTTTCCCCATCCTTTTTGGCCTTTTCTCTCATGCACTTGCCATTTTCCAAGACCATTTCTCTTCTTCTATCACATCCATTCTATTTGTTTTCCTTAGTTATCAAATTCCTCCCATTCCTTGGGAGAACTAAATTTGGCCTAAAGTTTTTTATTGGATATTACATCCATGAAACTATGTAGGCAACATCCACTTGCCTAGTGCATATGGAGATAGCTCAGCCACCCCCTTCTTTTTCTTTTATTCCCCCATTCTATTTGTTTGTTAAGTTGTCACCTATTTTATAGGGGCAATGTTCATAGGTTTTATATTGAGTATTTCTTTATTATTTGTTCGTCTATCTATTTGTTTTCTTTTAAAATTATTTCCTTGATTTATTTTATGTGTTCATTAGGTGATTCCTTTCCCACATGTACACTTGAATCCATCCATATTCATATGTTTACATTCTCATCATGGTTTTTATTATTGGTACAATGTTTTCTATTGAGTATTGGATTATGAGAATTAGTCCACATGCATATTTTGGCCAAGTCCTCATGATGTTATACCATGATGCCTACTGACACGTGCTAAAACAAACCTCATCTTCAATAAGTCTATTAAAAAATGGTAGCAACTCTTCATCACTAACATCTTGATTCAATCCTAATCATATCCCAAATATAATAATTAACCATGAAAGAATTTCAACCTTTATTAGTTTGGATGAGTATCTCCCTACTAGTAGGTTGTTCCAATTCATCATTACACTCTATGTTAAGTTATCATCATCCTCAACTAGGTTTATCATGTTTTTCGTAATCGATGTCTAATGATTATAACCACCTATGGGTAAATCATTGCACACCATCCCACCTACATTTTTTAATGATTATAATCACCTTTGGGAAAATCATTATGTTGTCACCACTCTACTTTTTTTGCCTATATAGGGGCATGTTATTATTTTAATCTATCCTAACTAGGGTATTTCAATCTTTTTAATGATTATAACTACCTTTGGGCAAATCATTGTGTTATCATACCATGTTTCCATTATTAGGGTATAATGTTTATAATTGCCTTTGGGCAAATCATTATACACCATCCCACTTGCATTCTTAATAATTTTCAATACATTTTTAGTATCATTATGTTTTCATCCCATCAAATTTCCTTGTTTTTGTCCCCTCATTTCACTTCTTTCTTTTTGAGGGATCATTTGTCAACTTACTTATGCCAATCATTCCATCAAGTGGGCATCATACAGTTAGTTTATCATCATTACAGTTGTAGGCATATAGGACCTTTTCATTATTTCAAAAGATGTTACTATGATTATATCTTGAAATGGCTTCCTAAATAGGGGCAAACTATAGACACCTAAATATGCCCACCAATAACCTCTAATTAGGCTTTTGGCAAACTTCCACCAAAAGTGCATAATTTGGCTAAAACAATCAAACATGCTAAATTATATGAAACTAACATATTCAAGTGCCAATTTTGGATAAGGTATCCCTAAATGGGGTAGTGTAATTTATGGTCCATCTAACTTTGATCAGATCATTTCAAGTCAAAATGCTAATTTTGTACCTAGGTGATATGGATTGATCTTTACTATCGAATATATTACATGAGACACACACCTTTGTTATTTGGTATTGGTAACATCCTAAATGGTAATATGGTTTCAACACATCTTACATTGACTTTAAGTTCTAATCTAGTCAAATTTTGGACTAATAACAAGGCATTCTGATTAGTTTGAGTAGTTTGTGCACAAAGTGCTTAATCATGCTTAAGATCTAATTCAACCAAATCAAGTCATAATAAATAATCCATGGAAACTTGTTGAATAAATATTTTTGAAAATGAATATTGAATATTTGTATCATCAAGTGACTTCATTTCTTGGGAAGACATCCCTAAGCCATAAATGCCACAAATATAAGGATTCATGCCCTCCATGCCTCATCAATGCCTTCCACAATTCCCTCTATGCCTATTAATTCCTCCTTCTAATTTCATGATGAGGATAATTTTAAACTTAATTCCAAAAATTAATTTAATCCTCAACCACACATCTCAATCTCAAGATAGATGGCTCAGGTTGACTCTAGACAATCTCAAAAATCTATAAAGAGAGAGGCTATGAACATCATTTATAACACATAATTATGCAAATTTATAATGCCAAATTAGTTCCAAAATCTTCAAGAAATTACTGTTACCATGCCAAATTGATTCTAAGCCTACCCAAGCCACAAGCCAAAGGTGCCAAGAAGAGATGGAGGTAGTCAAGATTCCATTGCCAAGGACTTCATGAGCATAAAAATGAGAAAGCCACTACTAAAAAGGAATTTGGAGCATCCAAGTAAGGTGAAGGAATTCTTGTGTTTTATTCATTACTTTTCTGTTATGTTTGTCATTTGTTTTTGTTACCAAGCTCTCCCTAGTCTTTAGGCCTAGAGATGTTATGTTATTAGTGTTTTTCTTTCATTTTATTTTCATTTTTAAACTAACACCATACTAAGCATGATCTCTTGAGTCAAATTCCTAGATCACACATCACATTTAACACTAGACTTAGGACATGGTTTTACACAACATGAATAGTATGGGCACTTATTCACTTAGCTATCAAGATTAAAATAGTGTTTTAACAGAGTGTGATATAGCATACAATCATTTAAACATTATTTTAATTATTTAATTAACATGATAATGATGGATCCAAAGGTGTAGCTAACTTTTTTATTCTTGAGCCACTCTTGGGTGTGTAATATGCACATAGTGCTATCTTACTTTTCCCTCCTACTAATAATAAAAACTCCTAATTCTAGATAGGCATCCTTAGCTAAGAACCAACCTATCAAAGTTTAGATCTTACCAAAACAACTAATACAAACCTTTTAACAATCTCAATTTCATTCGACTTATTTAAACAAGTTTTCAATTTCAAAAAGCTAGACCTTACTTATATCCTACTTATAAACCAATTTACTTTACCAAATAAATTTTATTAATTATAAAAAACTAATAATTTTATTTCTTATATATGATTACAAATTAAAAAACTACACCCAAACATGTCCTAAATATCATATTATCAAATATATCAAAACAATCAAATCACATATCCCAAATACCATTTACCAAGAATATACAACTTTAACATCAACATCATGTAAGTTATTTCAAATCAAAATATTTCAATACTAGTATATTCTAGAAACCATATCATGAGTATAACATGAATTTTTAAAATCAAACCAATATCTATATGTATACCATGAATTTTTCAAAACATATACATCATGTCAAGGTCAATCAATCATAAATAGGGGTCATGCCCTCACTCTTAGTCTCACTCTCTCCTCCAGTGTTGGTCTCATAATCATGTCTAATAATTGATGACTCTCCACCTCCTCAAACTATTGAATGCCTCTTACATCAAGTATCTTTCTCCAAGAAATGACCATACACCTCACAAAATTCTATATGTCATCAGTCAATATACATATAGTCATCCACACTCTTAGAGCTCACCACTCCATAATTAAAAATAAGCATCCATGTCTATCTCACTCATCTCTTAGCTCATCTCTCTCTCATATTGCCTTAACATAGGTAGTTGTAGCTATAGTATCTTGGTCAAACAAGTGAGCATACAAACCAACTATAATCATAGATCTCTCTATCAAACCCTCTTCCATAGCATCATTAGGAACATGCCATGTAAGTTCACATAGTGTAGACTCAATAATAGTTTCCCAAAACACATCATCCCCACCATTAAATTTAGCACGTGCCTCACCCTAGACATCCATTGCCTAACCTAGGTACACAACATTACACTTTTATTAGTTACACATAATCCACAAGTAATAATAGATCAACTTATAACCACTCACCTTCCACCCTCTAAATTAGCTTAGACTGCTCATATATAAAAACACCTATCACACAAGTTAGATATAGTGGAGCCCATCGATGCCTCAACCACAACACCATAAAACCATTAGTGTTGGAAATATTATCATTTATGTCAAAGGTCTAAAAATATTTGTGATAAATACCCTATAGAATTTAATGTCTAAAGGTGTTTTTAATTTTCATATCTTGGCTAAAGTGTGTTAATATTAACTAAATATTAATGAATATATTTTTGGTTGCATAAAGTCAAAAGAGGGAACATGAGGAAGTCAAAGGTTCACCAAGTAATGACAAAACAGGGAAAGGATGCATTTTCTCATGAATGGTCACCTTGAGGAATTTGAAGAGTCATGAGATAAAGACAAAAGAGGTAAAGGATGCATTTTCCCATGAAGGGTCACCATGTGACTTTTCATATGATATAATTTGAGGGGTCATGCAAGTCTAGCACCATTTTCAATGTGAATTGAAATGTCACAAAGGGTGAATGCCAAAGTTCATTTGAAATGCTATAAAAAGAGGCTTGGGAAGCCATTTGTAATAAGCAAGGAAGAGCATGGTTTATAATTATTATATTTAGCTTAAAAGAGTAGATGAGAGAATATAAAGAGACATAGTAATATGCTATCATTTGTTAAGAAATCAACATTAAGATATAGTTTGTGTTTTATACAAAAAAGGATTTGTGATCCTATGGTTTGGTGCTCACAAATCATTGTTGTGTTAGTGCTCAACAAAAGGGTTGGTAGTCCTACAAGTTGGTGCTTGAGAACATTGTAAACTTGAGTTGGTGCTCATTTATATAGTTGAGATTATTCTCCATGGTTTTTTCCACTTTGGGTTTCCATGTAAAATCTAATCTCTCTCTCTCTCTCTCTCTCTCTCTCTCTCTCTCTCTCTCTCTCTCTCTCTCTCTCTCTCTCTCTCTCTCTCTCTCTCTCTCTCTCTCTCTCTCTCTCTCTCTCTCTCTCTCTCGTGATGCATGTTATTGTTTTCAATTTTATTACATATCTAGAATGTATGATTAAGTAGTTAAATCAAAAGTAATTTTATTAAGTAAAGATATATCCTTGGCTTAATAATTGGTATCAGAGTAGGTTCCTTTTGAAATAGTTTAACATCTTGAAGGTAGATCATGGAAAGCACAAGATGGCCAGGCAGTTAAGGAAGGAGAATCAAGAGTTGAAGTATGTGGTCAAGGATCTTAAGGAACATGTGTGTATCTTGGATTCTAAGTTGGATATATAATCAAAAGATGACAATATGTTTATTTAGAATCTTAAGAATTAGCTAGAAGTTGCATATTCAAGTTTGAAATCAAGAGAAGAAGAGTGTAATCAGTTGAAGGTTGATTTAGGTTCTATGAAGGATAAGCATGAGAGTATCATCATAAAGCTTGAGAAATATCATGAAATATTAGTATAAGGTAAGAATGATGCATGTTTTAAAGGCAAATTAAAGATGCCAATCAGACAACCCAATGCTTTTAGGTTTTTAAATTTTTTTCATGGCCACTATTTTATTTTTCATCATGTTGGTCATAGGTAAATAAATTGTTTGAGGAGAAGTAATCAATTAAAGAGAGATTTTAGTCATCTTCAAGAAAAAGGTATGAGAAATATTATTTTATTTTGTTGTCATGAGGTTAGCCATGTTGATAACTTATGTCCAAATGGAGTAAATAGATCCTCAATGTATGTCAAAGGATATAGAGAACTTAGAAGGTATGAGAATAAGCAAACTTAAGTTTGGGGACCTAAGATAGTGAAGGTTGATCAGGTTGAGTCTACGAGTGAGAATAGATTACTTGCTATAGTGGAGAAAGAATCAGATAGGAAGGACTATGTTGAAATCTTATTATCAAGAAAGGTTGTGAATACTAATCCTAAAAAAACAAGTATATCAAAGAGAATCTCTTGTTACATTTGAGCATGAGCCATGTCAAGATAAGATAGTTTCAAGTATTGATAAGATCAAAAACGTCATGGATTTTGAGGATAACGAATCAAAGAAGTTAGGCATGCTTAAATGGATTCTAAGAGAAAGACACAAGAAGATTAAGGAAGTAAAAATGGATATATGGGAATCTCCTAATATTTTGTTCTAGGAATCTTTATGTGGGGTGTCTCATTTAGGCTTCAAGGAGACACTTTTCAACAAAAATTAAACCATGGTGGATGCTGGCTATGTTGCATGACAAGAAAGTCATGAAGGTGAGTTGATAGATTAATCTATATATTAATTGAGGGGGATAAGTATAAGAACATGTACAAGAAAAATTATAGGAACAAGTTTAGGAATAGGTACAGGAATAGTTTTATAAAATAGGATGCTACAGTAAGGGAGAGTTACTATATGTTTTTCAGTTGGTAGTATGTGTAGGTTAGCATGTGTAGTATATGTTTCAGGATGTCATAGTATTATTTTGAGGTTTCCATCAATGAAAAATGGGTATGTTGTTGGAAATATTTTCATTGATGTCAAATGTCTAACAATATTGGTGATAAAGGCCCTATAGCATTTAATGTCTAAAGGTGTTTTTAATGTTCATATCTTGGCTAAAGTGTGTTAATATTAATTAATATATTTTTGGTTGCATAAAGGCAAAAGAGGGACCATGAAGAAGTTAAAGAGTCACCAAGTAAAGATAAAAGAGGGAAAGGATGCATTTTCCCATGAAGCATCACCTTGAGGAATTTGAAGAGTCATGAGATAAAGACAAAAGAGGGAAAGGATGCATTTTTCCATGAAGGGTCACCATGTGAATTTTCATATGAAATAATTTGAAGGGTCATCCAATTTTGGTGCCATTTTTTATGTGAATTGAAAGATCACAAAGGGTGAATTCCAAAGGTCATTTGGAATGCTATAAAAGAATGCTTGGGAAGCCATTTGTAATAAGCAAGGAATAACTTAGTTTGTAATTATTATAGCTAGATTAGAAGAGTAGAGGAGAGAAAAGAAAGAGATATAGTAGTGTGATATCATTTGTTGACAAATTAACATTGAGAGATATTTTGTATTTTATACACAAAGGGGTTGGTGTTCCTATGGGTTGGTTCTCACAAATCATTGTTGTGTTGGTGCTCAGTAAAGGGGTTGGTGCTCATATAAGTTGGTGCTTTTGAACATTGTAAACTTGTTTTGGTGCTTATTTATATACTTGAGATTATTCTCAGTGGTTTTTTCCACTTTGGGTTTCTACATAAAATTTGAGATCTCTCTCTCTCTCTCTCTCTCTCTCTCTCTCTCTCTCTCTCTCTCTCTCTCTCTCTCTCTCTCTCTCTCTCTCACACACACACACACACACACACACACACACACACACTCTCTCTCTCTCTCTCTCTCTCTCTCTCTCTCTCTGTGGTGCATGTTATTTCTTTCAATTTTATTACATATCTTGAATATATGATTAAGTAGTTAAAGAAAAAGGAATTTAATTAATTAAAGATATATCTCATGATTAACACTTAGTGCATCCCACATCATTTATTTTAAGAATGTTTATAACCTCATTTCGCATATCCAATGGTAATGGTGCCAACTCTACCTCAGTCAGTCTAAGACAAGCTCCCACTCTCACTGGTGCTCATGCACTCCTCAACCATATCCATGTTATAGGAATAACATCCTATTGAACATAAAAATACCTAGTCACATTCTCATACTTAAATCATTCATAAACTCCAAGTCAACAATCATGTAACCAATAACTCACTATCATGAGTTGAAACTACTCTCCATCCTTTAGCCATCTAATAATTCATCTATAGGGCCTCCACCTAATGTCATAAACCACTAATATATCTAGGAACTACCTATAGTGGTCCATATTATGGGATTGGATAGCCAAATCATGAGTCTAACACTCAAATAATAGTTATGTATATTCCCATCTTACCCTTGGTAATCCAATCAGCCACACAACTGCTATATGCTCATAGTACTAGTAATGCAACAAAGTGGCTATACCCACAGCACCACTAAAAGAATTCTCTATAAATCTATATAAATCTTGGTAAAAATGAGCAAGCATGGTCATCACTTATGAAAACATGGTACCATAAATCTCAATACTTTGAACCACTTTATCTATCCTATAAGCAATATATACTCCACTTCCATCTACAACAATAAAAGAAGTCAATAGTTAAACCAATCACTTACACAAGCATGGAATTCTTAAATACATAATAATTGAAAGTAAAATATCAATCTCACTACCCTATGGTGTACTATTGTAGGTAATCTTGAAAATTATCATGATGCTTAGTCAATGACATCCACACCTATGTCATCCTATAGTAGCACTTGCTTCCCACTGATCGATAAGTGTAAAATCTGATACACATCCTCTAGATTCATAGTAATCTCCCTTATCAAAATCCATAATTTTTATGTATCAATTTTCCACCTCTCACATAAATTAGTGATCAAATATCTATCCCAATGCATTTTACTAAGATCACATGCATGACCTAGCTCAGCTCCATCCATAATAACATGCTCATTAGTAAATAATGATAATAATCTTATAGTATATATAAATTGGCCTCTATGAAACTCTTTCATCCTCACCTCACCTTGAAAAACACTATAAAATAGACTATATGTTATACAACCATGCCAAGGATAAACAACTAAGAAATACAAAGAAAGAACAACTCAAAAACTAAAAAAATCATCCACAATGGACACTAGCATTGTATAACGACACTAGTGCTAGAAAACAATGTTATAACCTAGATAGTAGTAATAAATCAAGATAGTAAAAATAAACCTAGGAAATTAGCATTGAAAATAGTTAATTGAATTTAAAAATACTTAAAAATGGCTAAAAATATCTAAAAATTGCCAAAATCAGACATTAGGGACACACAAAAGTTGAAAACCACCCTTAGCATGGAAATCCCCTCACCAACCTGAATCTATGCAATTAACTGCTCATAATGAGTTATAGTGGGTAGACATATCCTTGACATCCTCTCACTCTATAACTCCAATATGCAACTATGTAATGAGCAAATGAATTAGAATTAGTCAAATCCTTCCTATATCAAACCATTTTCTAACAAAAAATAGCATCCTATTTTACCCATAACTTTAGCTCCATAGCTCCATTTTCAAACCACTTTATTCCTTAGACTCATAACATTGACACCTTTGTAATAAATTAGGACTCACTCTCCTAATTCATTACTTATATACTATGGCACACACATCTCTACAACTATTTGGTACCTAGATTAGTCCCTACAAATCAAAAAACCATTTAAAACATTCAAACAACCTAGCTTGTTCAATCAAATTAATATTTCATCCCATTCAATATATTTTTATGTCACTTGCCTACCATGTCATGATAGCTTCTATATATCTAAAAAACCTAGATACAATATTTGATCCTAATCAACCAAAGATACCTTTCACTCCTTGTAATTCAATCTCATCAATTCAAACAATGAACCTTCAATTTATTCAAATTATGTGACAACCACATTTCTATACATCTTATCACTAGTCATCACTT
The DNA here is from genome assembly GCA_037957365.1 of Torreya grandis. NCBI lineage: Eukaryota > Viridiplantae > Streptophyta > Pinopsida > Cupressales > Taxaceae > Torreya > Torreya grandis. The sequence continues at coordinate 31,143 of JARHVA010010735.1, read as the reverse complement.
TTGGCTCAACCTCCTCTATCTTATATATCATCCCTTTTCCCAAAAGGGGGGCATTATTTATACTATCCCTACTCCCAAAAGTGTATCTAGAATACCTATCCAATACATCATGATTCTTACACACCTAACAGTCAAACTATCAAGATTCAAATTAGAATGGTCAAAACATTCAGTGATTCAAACTACATGGGTCACTTAACATGGTTTTTTCAGTATCTATATTGGTCAAATTTTCACAAGTGGTTTAGATTCTAGGGGTCACTTATCATTACTCAGCTCAGATCGGTTAAAATTTCACAAGTGGTTTAGGCTCCAAGGTTCATTTAGCATTACTCTGCTCAGATTGGTCAAAATTATATAGTGATTCAAACTACATTGGATCACTTATAATTATAAAATACATTCAAAGAGATACACCTTTAGTTTATAGATATATAGATTTCTAGATTATTAGATGCATCACTAACATACCTTATTTGTGGGAATGACATAGATGTTCATGTCCTTCATCTTCTAGGATTATATAGATTGAGATTGTAGGACATGCCATTTTCTTCTTACAGATTTTACTAGCATTTTTAATATACACATAGGCATTAGTTAGGATTGTCACTAGGATAGACCATATGATCATCTATAGTGATTGGTCCATAATATTAATTAGACCCAAGATTTTGTGTAGGATAGAGGATAAACATTACTTTTAGACCTTTGAACTTCTCAAATCTATTTTATATTATCTAGATTTAGTATACGGGGAATCTATTACACAAATTCCTTCTCTTTACTAGACACTATTTATGATTAGTATAAGGGGCATCTATTACATGGATTCTTTATTTTTCTTTGAGAACTATTTTAGTTCCTTAATCCACTTCCCTAGCTAGGAAGTTGGATCCTTTTAGAAAACTTATCTTCACATAGGTAAGTCCATGGATGCATCTTATATCTTTATTTTACTTCATTAAATCACTATAATAAAAGGGGGGGAAATATAATCACCATAATTGGTTAAGGAAACACACATATTATGTCTTGTTAAGGTCATTTTACAAGAGACTCTGACTAGAGAATATGGTCTTTATCCACATTTAGATAGGTCCTTTTATCTATCTTATCACATGCCTTAGACATCTCTTTGCCTATTGCTAGTCATCCATAGCTTATCAAGTTTGACCCTTTCGGGCCCAAAAACCTGTTTTGGACACTAACCCATCCCCCTAGGTCCCAAACCCCCTAGACAATAACACTGTAAAATGTACTATAACATTGAAATCCAGGGTGTCCCATTTCCATCCCTATTTTCCAAGGTCATTATGATCCCCAACAATGAGTTTTCTCCACTAGATAGGTCCTAGCACCTTTCTTTGCTTCATTCATAAGTTTCCCCTTTTTCATCCAAATACAAAGAAATATTCCAAATTTAAAATAATGAGTCTCCTATATAAAAGACTTCACAAGGCATTTTATCTCTAGCACTTACTACTTGGGCACATTAGACATAATAAAAATTAGTCAATAGTATAGCTTGACTTCTCTGCATCACACATAGGTTTTCATGCTTGATCAAGGAAGTGAATTAGTGAAATTCATTCTTAAATCAATCATTCATGTTGACTAACCACATCTCCTAAGGGAGAACTACATTGGATCTAAGACCTAGCTTAAGGGTTAATGTAGGCAGTAATCAAAGTGGCATGGGTTATGGATTATTTGATAATTCTTCCCCTAACATAGTTTTTCCTCTTTTGGTATTTGATCTATTTTGTTTCTTCCATGTGTGCAAACAAGTATAGGTATTGAAGAATGAAATATACCTACAATGAACTTTGGTGACTTTCAAGACCTAAAATTTGGTATGCAAGGTTTCCCAGAGTAGATGAATAGAACCTAGAAAGATAAAGAAGAGTAGATCAAAAGGACTATAGCACCAAAAATAGGAATATAGTGATGGACCCTAAAGTGTCCAATTTTTGGCACTACTATCCAAACAAAAAATAGACTTATGGGTTCCATTTTTAATAGTCTACCTAATAAGCTCAAAAAATATCAATCTCTGATTCTTCTATCTCAATCAATAACAAGCTAAGTTTTACTATCTTCCCTCTTATTTACTACTTTTATAAATTAACTAAGCACTTCTAGATTCAATAAATTAGTAGGTTAATCAAAGTAAATTCATTTAATAATTTTCCCCATAACCTAGACCCTTTTACTAGTTAGGAAATAAAACACTTAGTTTCCAAAAATAGTTAAATAGCCCACTATATTATATATGACCTATACATATTCTAAATATAAAGAAGGTCATAAGGAAAAATCTTTGTGCATCACTCATATATCAATCACTAATGATAGATGTTATATATTTGATATCAATAAATATATAGGGGTGGTGATGGCCATACATATATATGGTAAATAAATCATCCCCTATATATTATCACTCAAAAACACCTATCTATATATTAGGATAACAAGGCCCCCTATCTATAGAAAGAGACTTGATTAATTTATTATATTAATTGAGGGTTATTATCTATATATGTGAGACCACTATATCTATATATTTGTAGGACTATATATATAATATAACATGATACCATTATACATAAATAGAGAGTTTGGGTATAAAACCCACCCACTAGTTTGTCCATTTTATTATATATGACCTATCCATATCCTAAATAGATAAAAAGCCATAAGGTAAACTATATGTGCATCACTCATGCATCAATCACTAATGACTAATGTTATATATTTGATATTAATAAATTTATAGGGGTAGATGTGCTTATAGAAATATATGGTCAATAAAACACTCAATTTTTAAACCAATTAAGGTCACCTATGTATATATTATAACTTAAACACACCTATCTATATATAAGGAGGATTACGACCCTATCTTTAAACAAAGAGTCAATTAATTTATTATATTAATGAAAGGAAACTATCTATATATTGGTACTATTATCACTTGGATTTTAACCCTTTGAGGAGCTGGAGAATATCTAATCATCCAAGTGGCATAATGGAAACACCTCAAGGATTATGGATAGCCTAAGGATGAGGTGAATCTCTATAAACAACTAGTTCCCTTGATGTAGCAATTTAGATTGTAAATATAAATAACTTGGGGGTGAAAAGGGAGAGAGATAACTAAAATAAAAATATCCTTAGAGAGGTGATAGATAAAATTAGATTAATAATTCATACCAATAGTATGTTACACATGAAATCAAAGGATAACTTGAACATACACTTCACTAATCTGCATCTTCTCACATCAAAGTTACATTATAAGGTTATGGATGAATGTGATAATATAGAAGGGATAGATAAGAGGATTATGAAGGAAATAATGAATATACTAACTCACTCAATCCTTTAAATCTCCTATAACACTTCACATTCCCTACAAGAAGAAGCTTTCTAACTACGAATAGGGTGAAAGAATGAGACCACGTGTTAAGAAATCCATAGTCTTCACTAAGCAAGATTCATCATCCAAGTAAAAAAAACTTATGAATATTCATGATGAGGTTAAAATAATTATTATTATTATTGATTAAATGTTATGAACATGTGTAGGTCTTCACCATACTTAGGAGGAGTATGGGCTACAATGCCAAAATGGCCAATTCTTATAGAACTTGGGAGAGATATAGAAAGAGAGAATTCCAACGGTCACAAGGACACTTGTAAAGATAATAAAATAAGTTATTTTTTCATGAGATAAGTAATCACAAGGATCCAATATGAACCATTCAATATAAGGAATCACAAGTGTCTATTCAAGGCATAAACTTCATGAAAAGTGGTATGAAACTCCCCTTAGTGTATTAGAAACATTTCCTTCATGATTGGCCCTATTTGAATTCCTCATAATTTATTAGGACTAGGTATGATGATTTGTATGAATTTTAAGTACATTATTCATTCCTATACATGAATTTTTTGTAGTCTTGGTCATCTAGAATCACCTAAAGATGAGCCATCATCATATGTAGTCTAGAAAACTCTTCCTTCATGTACCTTGAAAACTTGGCCTAAAAAAGACATTATTTTATAATAAAAATAAAAGGAATAAATTTTATGACACCTATAAATACCCTCCATGTCATTTGAGGCATCATTCATGCTATAAAATCACTCTACTTGTTGTTTTCCACCCTTTTCCCTAGCTTGTCTAATAGGCCAGTTTTGACTAGCTAAGATGAAGGCAATTTTTTTCACACTTATAATATTTTATAAGTAATTAATTAAACATGAGGAGTTATAAAAATTATTAATCTTCCTCTTATATTTTATTTCATCCTTTGACTCCTTCTAGAACATACAAAAAATAGAAAATGGTCAAAAATACCCTATTTTACCCTCTATCTATACAAGTCCATACAAATAAAAATAATTTTATGTATCTATGGTGACTAATATACAATTTAAATTATGTTTCATATCCATAATATTCCATTATAATTCATCTCCTACTTCATTTCCACAAACTAGTCATAGGCAAGGGTTTGTAAGGGTTTTAGCTTTTTTTCACTCTTAAAGTTCATTCATAAAGATATTATATCCAACCTGAAAAAATATTCCACAATATAATATATCAATACCGTCATAAATATCCATAAACTCCCATATCATCCATGTGAACCCTCCAAAAATATGTGAGCATTTGAACTTGGCCTATCGAGCTTATTTTCTTGTTTCATGCATACCTGAGTTGCCTTGAGATCTAAAAATTGATTTATTTGGTTTTATATGTACTATAAAAGATTTAAAAATTATTTAGGAACCTAATTAACATTTTATAATAGGTTGTACATATTATTTCATGCTACACATGTGATAGATCCCCATTTGAGCACTAGGTCTAGCCATGCCTAATAGATATGATTTGCCTTTTGAAGCCCAAAATGACCTTGTTTTCATCTTTGATGCTTTAAAATATCTCAAAAACCTATGTATAAAACCCAAAATAATTTTATAATCAAATTAAAATATCACTTACATCCCAAAGTGAAGGTGGTCTCTTGTTTGGATTGTAGGCCAAAACCTACCTAGTATACGCGATTGTAACCCTAGAGGTTTTGAGCATGTTAGCTAGTTTCTCCCCTCTTTGCCTATTTTTATATGATTTATTAGGTTTAATAAAATCTCTCTAACCTTATATAATATCCATTTTTCTTTTGGTCCACCCATTTATCCTTATCTTCTCAACCCTATTAGTTTGTGCTCTAGAAGAAGTACCCCTTATCTGAGACAAAATAGGGGATATTTACCCTATTATATAAAAAAATTGAATATTTTATATCCTTAATCAAGTTATTATGACCTCTCACACCAAAATACATCGCTTTATTACTTAATTTTCCCTTTCAAATCACCAAAAACCTATGATAGACTCTTGGTATGACAAATTGTGCAAGATTTTCAAGAGTGAACTATGTATGCTTGATTTGGGATCCCTAATTTGCATGATTTGTGTTATATGGGAGTTTATTAATTATATAAAAACTTTAAACAAGGTTATAAAATTAATTCCATCACCTTAAACTTTTACATACCTTTCCATACACTTTGCCAATGAAGACTATGTATAAAACCCTAATTGTGTTTTCTTTATCTTGGGGTCTTGCCTGTAGGTGTACATTTGGCTTAAGTTTATCCTATTTGTGATGTTTTAAGACATTTTTTTTAATAACTTTTAGGTATCATAAAATTCATGTATATATAAAATTATTTTAAGTGTCCTAAACAACACCTAAATACTCATGCCAATTCACTACCTATATACCCTGCTTATCTAACCCCTGTAGGTGACCATTAGCTCATTAGAAATTGGTCATGATATATGAGGACCTCTCATTTAACCTACCTTAGGTAAAAAAATACATTTTTTACTATAATTCTATTTATATTAACTTTGAAGGAACTAAGACATCATCAAACCTTTACTTGAGTCACTAAAAACCCTTCAGTTGTAGGTGTTTATTCTCCTTGACGTACATATTATTGGTTTGTACGGGAGGAAAAAAATCACTCATAAATTCCCTCTAATGGTATTCATTAATTTTTTTTGTTATTAAACCAATTTAACCATTTTTAACATGAAAGTGTGCTTCATTTTCTACTTTGTGTCAAAAGGCCATTCATAACCTCACAAGCCTGTAGATGCTAATGGAGTATTTTAGTGTATTTTATTGTCACTTTAAGGATCTAGAAAAACTCTTTCCAATTACTCTCTTTATCTCATCTTTTTCATATCTCTTGTAAATAATATAGTAAATATGGTCCATAGATTCATATTCCTTGGAATACTTTATATACATGTTGTAATAGGTCTACAAAAAACCCATGGAGCTCTGTTTTGTCATTTTAGAGAAAATTTCCTTGAATTCAACCTCTTGCCTATTCAAAATAAATACACACATTTTGGTCTCTTCTACAATTCAAAAAAAAAATTAATTTTAAAATTACATATTATAAACCAAAAGTAGGCTTGCTTCATGCTTCGATCATTCACATAAGAATCCCGAAAGCTTTGCTAGTGCACCTATAGGTAAGTATTCTTACATACATATAGTAAAGCTTCTCTACCTATCATGAAATGAGTTGAATGAATTATAAATTGATTTAAATGGTATAAGGACTCTATCCATACCATAAAATTAGCCATTCATCTCATTAAAAGGATTGAAAATAATACTAAGGCTTTAAAGACATCATCATGAAATATTTGTGGGTGAAATTGAATTTGATATCGATAGTGAGTGTGAAATAGAGGATAAATATGGAAAAAAATACATCATGATCATCTCAAACCTAGTTTCAACCTCCCATACACATGACTAAAAATAAGGACCTCTTAAAACAACCTTTAAACTTTCCTGTAAGTGTGGAAATCATCTACAAACTCTTACAACAAGGTAGGAAACAATTTTCGTGTCTATTTTATAAAATTAAATGATATTTTGAACACACTTAAACCATTTTAAAACATCTATAGGAACTATTTCAAACTCTTGATGGCTTGGATAACTAATATACCTTAATTTCCAATCCATGAACAAGTTGAATAAGCTTATATAGGTGACTACAATTGAAGTTGGGCAAAGAGTTGAGAATGAAAAAAGACAAAGGTGAGAAATGGATCCAAATTATAATTTGATGAAACCAAAAATGGTAAGGGGTGATCATATTAATTTTATGCATGTGTAAAATCATCTTGTATTCACATAAAAACTTCTACAAAAACCCAACATTCTGGAATAAGGTAGAAATGACTGCAACTTCACTCCTTCACTCCTCCTTGAAAATTGAGTTTGTTGGCTCATCAAATAAAATCCAAATGTGAAACCAATAATGGATAAAATGAAATAAAAATTTCAACCTCATCTTTAACCAATCTTAGTAAGTGAATTGTATGGACTTTCACAAACAAGAGCAAAAACTAAAGGGTGCACAAATTAATAAGCAAATTTGAAGGGTCAACTTCTTAAGAATGATTCATAAAGATTAGACCACCATTATTATATAAACACACATAAAATTTAATCTGACTAAGTTTATAATATACCCCTAAGGTCATTTTTCTTGAAATCTCTTTTGTTGATCATACCAAGTGCAAAGCTACAGGTCACTTTTGCTTACCAAGAAACGTGAAAAGGTATATAATGGTTTTAACTCAAAAATGACACTTCCAAATGATTAAAAATATTTAAATGAAAATGAGGAAGGTGAAGAGTCACATTACAACATTTTCCCATGTGGAACACTTACCAAAGAGGTTTTACAAGTGCTAAATTCTTCTTTTATTCAATAAAATTGCCCTTTCTCTAAGGGACATACCACTTTTAAATTAAAAATTGTTTTTTAAGACCTAATATGACATATGGGGCGTGAAATATCCCTATATAATCTTAAAACTTCCTAAGAAACCTATATAACTCATTAAATACACCATTTTGACCCTTAAAATGAATCAAAAGGACATGTTGTCTAATGCAAACAATAGCCAAGGATAAAATATCATTGAATAATATTAAATTCCATATGATATACCTTATTACCAAATAACAAATCCCCTAAAACACTTAAAAGTTATTTTTTTTAACTAGGTGTGCCCCAATTTGACCTAAAAGCCAAATTTGGTCAATAAATTGGTTACTCATAAGGGTAGTACGTCAACTAAATAAATAGGCAAATAGCCTTATCAGTCCATTGGGATTGGGAGTCATTTGAACTCTAAGACAAATAAGGAAACCTTTGACCGTTGACCATCAAGACAAGACAACTAATGATTACCTCAACCACATAAAGCAAAGGACATACACAACACAAAAAAAACAAGCTAATAAGACACACACCTATGCTCAAGGAACTTAGGAAAAATAGGAAACAAATAGCTATATACAACTAAAAATCAAGTATACCTCACTTTCTAGGATTAGAAGGAAAGTTTCTTGCATTTCCTTCTTAGTGAGGTGAATCATGGTGCCAAGTATGATGCTCTTAAAAATAAACACTTAATGAACCATACCTACTTCTTGGCACCTCACATGTGATACTCTTAAGTATGCCATCTTCAAATAGGTCTCCAATGTAAAAGTGTTCCTTTTGGTATTGGACACATACCTCATATTTCTACTTACTCCTTATCATATGATCAACTTATATCTTCTTTATAGGAATATTTTCAAAAGGAATAGTCTCTTGTTCCTTGAAATATTTAGGAAAATGTAAACTTGTCTTGACCCCAAAAATTTGGTTGTGACTTTCCTCTTACTAATCTATGACATGTTGGGCAATGTCATCCTATTCATCCACACTTTTAATCAACTCTAATGACATATTAGACCCCTTCAGAGACTTAAACTCATTGAAAATGTCTTTAAACTTCTTATATAATTCTTCATCATATTTTTGATTAGCATCATGAAGAGGAAAAATAAGAGAAACTCTTTCATTCTCTTCCTTATGATCTAAAAGGACTTCATCCAAGATTTCCTACTCAACACAAGAAAAGCATTATTCACTATCAACCAAACACAAAGATTCAATACAAAGTCTTACCTCTTCCTCAACACTTTGTAACTCTTGAGATCTCTTAAATTTTGTTTTATTTATCACATCATAAATTTTATTCTAAAGGGTTGTAAGATCTTCCATTTCCTTCTTTGTGATTCCAAGACTAGGAATCTTGAAGTCTTGTGACTTATTCCAATGAGGTTTTCAAGGAGTTAGACTTTATTCAAGAAATAATTATAAGTTTTTTTTCAACCAACTGATTTTTTTTATGTTTCCATACCATAGGTCCATCAAGTCAAATGGTGATGGGGTGAGGACAAGCTGAACTAGTTGGTGGAGGTGGCACATAAAACTCAAAAGTAGATTGAGATTGAGAAGTAGGGGATTCTTTTGGGAGCTCTTGAGGAAGGGGAGGTAAAACTTGGGATAAAACAACTTAATTTTCTTACTTAAACTTTCCAAACACTTCACTAAAATCTTATTTAGCTTGAGTTATATCTTGAGGAAGGGTATATGGGGTGTTTTTAAGCATAGGAACTTCTTTTAGGTTTAAACCTTCCATCTCACCTTGACTTATCAATTCCATCTTTGCCACTAACTCTTCAATTTTCTTGGCTAGGTTATATTGGAAAATTCTCTCTTTAATTTCATAGGAATCATCATGATCATAAGTAATACATGAGTGTTAGCATGGAACACATAAATTTTCTAGAGGAATAGTGGGAGGAACTTGTAAAGGATCAATTTCATTCATAACTCCACACTCCTTATCAACCAAAATTTTATCCTCTTTCTTCCCCCATGATTTAATGATCTTACTCCAGCTTAAGATATTATGATTATAATTTATTTCTTGAGGAAGAGTGGGATGGGTTTGTATAAGATCAAGCTCCTTCTCAACTTCACATCTTTTGTTAAGACTTTTTTCCTCTTTCTTTCCCCGTGACTCCACTATGTTGTTCCAAGTTGGGATTTTGGAATTATGAGTCTATTTTTGAGGTGGTGGGGATGCAATGTGAAGTGGAAATGAGGAATTGAACTCTAATTCCTTTTCTTCCAACATGGACTATTGCATATAAATATTAGCCAACTCAATCTACCTATCAAGATTAGCTTCAAATACAATATTTTTCTTTTCAACTCTTTCTTCCAACTAATTAGTAGAAGGATGAATTTAATATCCTTGATTGGGCCCATGATTAGGGATAAAATATAGATTATAGGAAACATGTGGAAGTGGATATGAAGGATGATAGGTTTATTGAGGTTGCCTTTGATGAACTCATAGCCTATCCTCTAAAGAAGAAACTAGGCCACTCACATCAAGCATCTTACTTGTGAGGCTTCGCCAATTGGCTCTCTCAATAGGTACCCACTCTCTTTTGAAAAAATATAATTCATATATAACCTTATTAATAATATGCATATAAATATCTTAGCCACATCCTCTTAGAGTATCAAGCTCTAACATATAGCTCTCAGAGCCCACAAGAGTCTTCTTGAAAGTGGAAATGGATTTATTTGGGAAGTGGCTAGGTTATCTAGGAGAAAGACATGGAGAAGGTTGATTTTAGGACTAATAAACTTCATGAATGGGTCGGTAAACTTCATAACAAGGCTGATTAATAACTTGCTCATATTGATAGGGAATGGCACAAGCTTTAAATATTTTTCCAACTTATGTAAAATAGTACTCAACACCAAAATTAGCCATGAAACCTCATTAAAAGCAAGAAAATAAAGAAATGTGTTACCATAAATATTCAAAGGATAACTTGGGATGATTAGCAACCTGATATATCTTGAGATTCACCATTAATACTTTGATAGATGCCTCCAAATGCTGATTGTTGAGAGACAATACCAAAAATTTCTCAACCTCTTGGACTAAGAGTACCATCAAACATGCAAAAAACTATTATCACTTGGATTTTCACCCTTTTAGGATATATTAAATCTCTCCTCATCCATTTGGAATAATAGAAACACCTCTAGGTTTGTGGGTAGCCTAAAGATGAGGTGAATCTCTAGATAGGGCTAGTTCCCTTGATGTACCACTTTGGATTGCAACTTAAACTAAATTAGGGGGTTAAAAGGGAGAGAGATAACTAAAATAAAACTAACCTAAGGTAGGTGGTACACAAAATCATATGATTAATTCCTATTGATATCGTGTTACACATGAAATAAAAGGACAAATTGAACATGCACTTCTCCAATCTACATATTCTCACATCAATGTTACATTATGAAGTTATGGATCAATGTGTTAAGATAGGAGGACTAAAAAAAAGTCATATTAGGTCACTAATTGATATACTAACTCACTTAATCCTTGACATCTTCTAGAACACTTCACATGCCCTACAAGAAGAATCTTTCTAATTATAAATAGGGTAAAAGAATGAGATCACATGATAAGGAATCCATAGTCTTGACTAAGAAAAACTCATCATCTAAGTAAAACACACTTAAAAATAGTCATGAAAAGATAAAATAAGTAGTATTATTGATCAAATGGTATTAAAATGAGTAGGGATTCACCATACTAAGAAGGAACACAGATTACAATGGCCAAAATGGCCAATTCTTATAGAACTTGAGAGAGATAGAGGAAGAGAGAAGTCCAAGGGTCACAAAGACACTTGTCAAGCTACTAAAAGTAGTTACTTGTGAATGAGATAAGTATTTAAGATGAAAAATTCAAGATAAGAAAGAAAAAGTGTCAATTCAAGGCATAATATTCATGAAAAATGGCATGAAACTCCCCTTGTTGGATAAGAAACATTGCCTTCATGATTAACCCTATTTGAATGCCTCATAACTACTTATATTAAGGTATAAAAATGGATTTATTTTATTTTATTTATACTCTAAAATATTCAAAACTTATTTATTAACCTCATGAACATGTTTTAATAGGTTTTAAATCTTATTCCATGCTATAAGTGTGATATATCCCAATTTGGGCACGAGGTCTAGCCATGCCTAGTAGGTCTAATTTATCTTTGAATCCCAAAATGAAATTTTTCTTGTCTCCCCTACATTTAAATATCTAAAAACATATTTATACACAAAAAATTAATGGTATAATGCAATATAAATCTCACTTAGGTCCAAAATTGAAGGTGGTTTCTTGTTTGGATTATAGGCCTAAACCTGCCTCGTATACTTGATTGTAACCTTAGAGGTTTTGATCTTTTAATCTAGTTTTTCACCTATTTACCTAGTTTTATATAATGACATAGGTTTTATACAACCTCTCCCACATTCTATAATATCTCTTTTTCTTTTGTTCCACCAATTTATCCTTATCTTCTAAACCTTACTAGTTTATGCTCTAGAGGAAATACCTCCTCTCTATGAAAAAATAGGTGATAATTCCACTATTATATCAAAAAAGGGAATATTTTATAGAATTAATAAAGTTATGATGACATACCACAAAAAAATAAATCCCTTTATGACCTCATTTTCCATTTTAAATCACCAAATACCCAAGATAGACTTTTTGTATGATAAACTATGCAAGATTTTCAAGAGTGATCTATGTATGCATAATTTGTGTTCCATTATTTACATGGTTTTTATTTTATGGGAGTGTATTAACTCCATAGAAAATTTTAAAATTTTTATCCAAGTCATTCCATCAACTTAAACCTCTACATACCTTTCCATACACTTTGTCAATCATGACTGTGTATAAAACCCTAACTATGTTTTCTTTGTCCTGGGGTCTTGCTTGTAGGCATACATTTTGCTTAGGTTTAGCCTGGTTATGATGTTTTAAGAATTTTTTTTAATCCAATTTATGTCTCATAACATTCATTTATATATTCATTTAGTTGGAGTGTCCTAAACAACACCTAAATACTCATGCCAATTCACTGCCTATATACCTTACATATTTAACCCTTGTAGGTGAATATTAGCTCATTAGAATTTGGTCATGATATCTTATAACATCTCCTTGAATATATATTAGGCCAAAAAATATATTTATATACTATAATTCATTTTATATTAACTTTTAATGAGATAATACATCATTAAACCTTTACTTTAGTCACTAAAAATCCTTCAGTCATAGGTGCCTATTTTCCTTTATGTAGAGATTGTGGTGTGTATGAGAGGCAAAACAATGATCATCACTTAATTATAATGGTATTAATGACATTTATGTGTCATTTAAATATTTTAACCATTCCCAACATGAAATTATGCTTGATTTTATTCTTGTGTCAAAAGGTCATTCATAACTTCACAAGCCTATAGATGCTAATAAAGTATTTCATTGTGTTTTAGGGTAACTTTAAGGCTCTAGACAACCTCTTTCCACTTTTTATCTTACTCTAATATTTGGAATATCACTTTTATATACTAGAGGAAACATGGTCCACTTATTTATATTCCTTGGAATACTTTATAATCATGTTGTAATAGGTATACAAAAAAGCCTTGGAGCTCTATTTTATCATTTTAGATAAAGTTTCCCTAAATTCAACCTCTTGTATCTTCAAGATAACTACACACATTTTGGCCACTTTGATAGTTAAAACAAGTTTTCAATGGTCAAATTTTATACTATAAACCAATATTAGGCTTCTTTCATGCTTCAATCCTTCACACAAGAATCCCCAAAGCTTTGTTGGTACACCTGTAGAGTAAAATTTTACTCTATGTTTCATTCTATTTTTTAGTCGCATGCTGCAAAATTTTATCCTCGCATTCATTGGTCTGAGATGGAAAAGTCATGATATAAATCATGAGCTCTATTTTCATTTTGATTTAATTTTTATTAAGTGTTGAAATCAAGTGGAAGTTGACAAGTGTCATAGCAGAAGGTCTCAATGTTGCTTTTCTAAAAGTGTCAAAAGCTGACACGTATCCCAGCTAAAGAGAGTGGAAGTCACCACATGTTAGCATCTAAAATATGTTTAGTTCAATGCCTTGGTTCAATTTTTGGTTAAATCCTTGGTTCAATATTTTTGGTTCAATGCCTTAGTTCATGTGTAAACAACATGCAATGTTGAACCATTGAACCATTTTTGGTTCAATTGGTCAGTTCAACAACTTAGTACAAATAGGCAGTTCAAAGGAGCATCCCAAAAAACCAAAGGGTCAAGTGCCCTTTTGAAAGGTAATAAGGCACAACTAAACCATTCAAGCAGAGGCTGCTAAGTGTCATCTATCGAGCCCTTTCTACTCCATTCCTAGAAGCAGTGAAAGATGACACATATCTTCCCAGAAGCAGCGGAAGACACCACGTATCTTTCTAGAAGCAGCAGAATCCACCATGTGTCGCCTTCCAAAATATCTTCTTCATGTTTCATTCCTGAATAAAGACTATGGTGGGTCTTGGTTTTTATTTCTAAAAAGTTTGTGGAAGCTGCTAAGTGTCACCACCTATAGGATCCTAACATGTGTCCTAAATGTTTCCACAGTATAGCTAAAGAGTGGCGAAGATTGCCATGTGTCCTAAGTTAAAGCAAGTAGAGATTGCCACCTATCCCTATGCCCCTTTTCAAAGTTGCTTGAGTAAGAGATGTAGTGAGTCTTATTTTTGTTAAGCTATTGAAGTTTTGAGAAAGTGGATTGTGATAAGTGTCAAAGGTGAAACACTCCAGAACAAAGACACAAAAGAGTATAAGTTATGCAAAAAGTGCCATGTGTCTTCGATAGTTGTTATAGAACATGCCAAGTGTCTCCTAAGTAGCAAAAATATTTTCAAGGAATTGGCTAAGTGTTGATTATCATTTAAGAGAAGGGAGCATCCTACAATCTGTTATAGCTAATGAACTGCCAAAAGATGAAGCATTTTAGAATCTATATGATATCTTCTGTTAGACACGTTCAGAGGATAGATTTCATTTGGGCCATTAGATTCGGCATAAGCAGGCAATTTGGAGTGAATCTGAGGCTATAAATAAAGGTACAGAGATCACCAAGAAAGGAAAATCCATTATCAGAGAGAATTTTTGAAGGAGAATTATTGTAACAAGTTTAGACTTTCTAGAGCCATGGCTAAGTAATATCATTTACTTTTGTCTCATTTTCTTGAGTTAGAAGGTTTACATAATTGTACATGTTTCTGTGCCTCTTATGTGATTGGAAAATTCAAAAAAAGAAGATTGAACCCTATGCCTTTGTTGATATTATCTGTGTCATTTGCAAAAGTAGTCTGGGCTGTAGACTTTTGAGAGCTATGATTAGGAATGTCATTTGCTTTTGTCTCATTTTCTTGAGTTGGAAGGTTTACATAACTGTACATGTTTCTATGCCTCTTATGTGACTGTAAAATTCAAATAAGAAGATTGAACTCTATGCCATTGTTGACATTTTCTGTATCACTGCAAAAGTAGTCTATGTTGTGAGCCTTTGTTTCTATTGTTTCCATATTTTACATTGATCATGCACTTGTTTGCTCTTAAATGTAAATGAATCATACATATAGTCTCATTGTGATCAGGATTAAGGTTGAATTACATTCAAGCACATCACCATAGATTAGATTTATTTTCTTACATTTGTGTTTTTGATTTAAATTCATATCCCTTTTCCCAATATCTACTCAATTTAAAAAAGAACCAGCTTCTCTAAAATCTGGAGGTTTTTTCAAGATACAAGTCCCATATCTTGAAACTTCCCATTGTTGTTAATTAGAACAAAGCATATTCTGGGGCTATTTCTTCCTCTAGTTGCAAAGATGTCCCTTGCATCTAAACCATTAGGACTAAATTCTATGTACCAAAAGACTAGTAAGCTTGATTGTCACTGGAACTTGCAAACTGACCATCCATTCTTCTTTACTCTGCCACCTTTTGTTTTAGATTACCCATAAGACAATCTCTAAGTGTATGAGCATTATTTCAATGGAAACACTAGGCATTAGCATTATCCATATAGTTATTTTGCCTTGGAACAATCTCCCTATTTGAATTGGGAGGAATAGTCTATGAGGGTGTGGGGACTACAACCAATTGGTTTGTTGGCTGATGGTTAGTTTGTCTTAGAGGACCTTGATATTGGTTTGACTGAGATGAAAATTTGTTTCCTTGATAGCCTTGATATGGAGGCTTAGAGAAAGTATTTTTCTGTCTTTTTATATTGATCAGCTCATTAGAAAATGTCCTTAAGATATTATTGATATCATCTAGCTTAGATGACTGAGTGGGGACAATTTATTTAGCAGATGGTTGAGGATAGGTGTACATTGACATAGGTGGGGCTATATATTTAGGTGATTCTTGAGGTAATGGCATAAACTACTTAATTTAGCATTGTGTGCTGATAGAATTATGCCTAAACAAGTGATCAAAATGTCTGCATATGAATTGGTATATGGGAAACCTACTGTAATTCCCCTAAGCTTGGAGATTCCTACTCTCCAATTGATCAAATAGGTTGAAATTAAAGAAAATGGCCTCATGTAGGTCAAATTAGTAGAACTTATAGAAGTTCAAGAAAAGAGAAATGTAGCACATGATTCATTCATAAAGCATCAGAAATAGCTAAAAACTATTTTGATAAAAGGACTTCAAATCCCCATTTCAAAACAGGATCAATTGTTTTAAAATGGGATGCAAGAGCTGCCAAACCAGGTCAACACACTAAGTTTGAAGCATTATGGACTAGCACTTATAGAATTCAAGCATGTAAATAATAAAATTCATTTGAGCTAGAAATGATGGAAGGTGAACATGAAGAGATTCCTATAAATGGAATCTATTTGAAACATTCTAGTTAAAACTATGTTTTCTAGTAATTTTGGATCATGCAGGAGTTATGGTTTCATTTTGAGTAGGCTCAAAAGTCATTGGGGTCACCAGTAACTATAGAGTAAAATTTTACTCTACAATTCATTATATTTTTTAGTCACACACTATGAAATTTTGTCCTCGCATTCATTGGTCTGAGATGGCAAAGTCGTGATATAAAGCATGGGCTCTTTTTTTAATTTTGATTCATTTTTGCGTAAGTGTTGAAATCAAGTAGAAGTCAATAAGTGTCATTGACTGAGGCATCCTTTCTCAAGCAAAAATGCCAAGTGTCATCATCCGAGGCACCTTTCATACTTTCTATGAGTTAGTCAAAATGTACCATGTGTCTCATAGCAGCTCAGTAGAACACACCAAGTGTCAGTGTCTACAATTATATATTGGCACCTATGTTTTATCTCTTTTCAATGGAAGGTTTCAAAAAGCTAAGTATTGAGATCAGGTAGAAAGTGCCAAGTGCTAATAGTGGAAGGTCTTAGTGTTTCTTTTCTAAAAGTGTCGAAAGCTGCCATGTATCCCAGTTGAAGAGAGTGGAAGTCACCATGTGTCTGCATATAATATATGTTCAGTTTAATGCCTTGGTTCAATTTTTGGTTTAAAGCCTTAGTTCAATATTTTTGGTTCAATGCCTCAGTTCATGTGTAAATGGCATGTAGTGTTGAACCATTGAACCATTTTTGGTTCAATCGATTAGTTCAACAGCTTAGTACAATCAGGTAGTTCAAAGGAGCATCCCAAAAAACCAAAGGGTCAAGTGCCCTTTTGAAAGGTAGTAAGGCACAACCAAACCATTCAAGCAGAGGATACCAAGTGTCATCTACCAATCCCTTTCTACTCCATTCCGAAAATCAGCAAAATATGCCACATATCTTCCCAGAAGTAGCAGAAGACACCACGTATCTTCCCAAAAGTATCATAAGCCACCATCTGTCACCATTCGAAAGATCTTCTTCATGTTTCATTATTAAATAAAGACTGTGGTGGGTCCCAGGTTTTATTTCTAAAATATATGTGGAAGGTACCAAGTGTCACCATCTGTAGGAGCCTAACATGTGTCCTAAATGTTTCCACAATATAGCTAAAGAGCAACAGAGATTACCACATGTCCTAAGTTGAAGCAAGCAGAGATTGCCACCTGTCCCTATGCCACTTTTCAAAGATGCTCAAGTAAGAGATGTAGTGAGTCTTATTTTTGTTAAGCTATTGAAGTTGAAAGAAAGCAAATTGTGACAAGTGTCAAAGGTGGAACACTCTTGAGCAAAGACATAGAGTATAAGTTATCCAAAAAGTGACGTGTGTCTTGGATAGTTGCTATGGAACATGCCAAGTGTCATCCTCTGGTGTGTCCTAAGTAGAAAAAATATATTCAAGGAATTGGCTAAGTGTTGCTTAGCATTTAAGAGAAGGGAGCATCCTACAATCTATTACAACCAATGAACTGCTAGAAGACAAAGCATTTTAGAATCTATAAGATATCTTCTATTAGACATGTTTAGAGGGATAGATTTCATTTAGGCCATTAGACTGGGAACAAGCAGACAATCCAGAGTGAATTTGATGCTATAAATAAAGGTGTAGAGATCACCAAGAAAGGAGAATCCATTATCAGAGAGAATTTTTAAAAGAGAATTATTGTAACAAGTTGACTTTCTAGAGCTGTGGTTAAGTAATATCATTTGATTTTGTCTCATTTTCTTGAGTTGGAAGGTTTACATAACTGTACGTGTTTTTGTACCTCTTATGTGATTGGAAAATTCAAAAAAAGAAGATTGAACCCTATGCCTTTGTTGATATTATCTATGTCATTTGCAAAAGTAGTCTAGGCCGTAGACTTTTGAGAGCTGTGATTAGGAATGTCATTTGCTTTTGTCTCATTTTATTGAGGTGGAAGGTTTACATAATTGTACATGTTTTTGTGCCTCTTATGTGACTAGAAAATTCAAATAAGAAGATTGAACCCTATGCCTTTGTTGACATTTTCTGTATCACTGAAAAAATAGTATATGATGTGAGCCTCTATTTTTATTATTTCCATCTTTTACATTGATCATGCACTTGTTTTCTCTTAAATGTAAATAAACCATACATATAGTCTCACTATGCTCAGGATTAAGGTCAAATTACATTCAGGCACATCGCCATAGATTATATTTCTTTTCTTGCATTTGTGTTTCTAATTTAAATTCCTATCCCTTTTCCCAGTATCTACTCAATTTAAAGAAGAACCAGCTTCTCTAAAATCTAGAGGTTGTTTCAAGCCACAAGTCCCATATCTTGAAACTTCCCATTGTTGTTGATTAGAATCAAGTGCAATTTTAAATCATCAACAACACCTATAGGTGAGTATTCTTACATACATATAGTTAAGCTTCTCTACCTATCATGGATTGAGCTAAATGCATTTTCAATTAATTTTAATGGTCTAAGGACTCTATAAATACCATAAAATGAACCATTCAGCTCTTCAAAAATATTGAAACCAATACTAAGGCTCTAATGATGTCATCATGAAATGCTTATAGGGGAAAATGAGTTGGATATGGATAGTGAGTGTGAAATAGATGACAAAGATGTTCAAAAAGGCCTCATGAAAATCTCAAACCTATTTTCAACCATCAACACACATTATTGAGAACAATGAACTCTTAAAAAAATCTTCAAACCTTCCTTTCAATGTGGATATCATCTACAAACTCATGGAACAAGGGATGCAACATTTTTCATGATTGTTCTAGCATAATGAATTAGCTTGTGAATACACCTACACCCTTTCCAAGCATATATATGAATACTTTAAAAAATTTAATGGATTTTACAACTAATATACCTTAATTTCCATTCCATGAATAGGTTAAACAAGCTTATATAGGTGACTACAACTGACGTTGGGCAAAAAGGTGACAATGGAAAAAGAAAAAAGTGGGAAATTGCTCCAAAGTATAATATGATGAAAGAAAACATGGGAAGGGGTGATAATATGGATCTGAGGCATGAAGAAAATCATATTATATTCACATAAAACCTTTTTCAAAATTCCAACATTCTGGAACAAGGTAGAAATGACAACAACTTCATTCCTTTACTCCCATTTAAACACTAAGCTTGTTGGCTCATCAGATCAAACCCAAATTTGAAAAAAATAATGTATAACATGAGATAAGATATTTAATCTACTCTATAACTAATCTCAATAACTGAATTGTATAGACTTTCCCAACCAAGAGAAAAAGTTATAGGGTACCTAGATTAGTGAGAATATTTGAAGGGTTAACTTATCAGGAATGGTTCATAAAGCTTAGACCACCATTCTTATACAAAATAAAATAAAATTTAAGCTGACTAAATTTATAATACAACCCCAATAGCTCTTTTCTTGAAACCTCTTGTGCTAACTATACCAAGTGCAAACCTATAGGTCACTTTTGCTTTCCAAGAAGGGTGAAAAGTAATAGAATGGTTTTAGATCATAAATGACACTTCTAAAGAATTCTAAATGGATAAATTAGCATGAGGAAGGTGAAGAGTCACATTAAAACCTTTTCCCATGTGGCATACTTACCAAGGAGGCCATACAAGTGCCAAAATATTTTTTTCTTCAAGAAAACCACCCTTTTTCCAAAGGACCTACCAATTTTCAAGTAAAAATAGTTGGTTAAGACCTAATATGACACATGGGGCATGAAATAACCCTCTAATATATTCACACTTCCCAATAAATCCATATAACTCATTAAATGCACCTTTTTCACCCTTAAAATGACTCAAAAGGACATGTTGGCTAACAAAAAAAGTGACCAAGGCTAATACATCATTGAATAATATTAAATTTCATATTATATACCTTATGACCAAATATTAAACCCCTTGAAACACTTCAAATTCATTTTTTACTAGGGGTGCCCCAATTTGACATAAAAGTCAAATTTGGTCAATAGGGACTCTCATATCCCTATCTATATTTGAGGAGGTTGATGGGTGCTCAACCATTAGCCATATATGGTTCCCTTGTGTGTGTGTGTGTGTGTGTGTGTGTGTGTGTGTGTGTGTGTGTGTGTGTGTGTGTGTGTGTGTGTGTGTGTGTGTGTGTGTGTGTGTGTGTGATCACTTTATTTTTATATTTTGGGGACAATATATAATAATATAGCATGATCCCTTTATATATTGATTTAAATTTTAAGGTATTATGGAATATAAATCATAGTTTGTTAAAGGGTCTAAGTACATTAAATTAGGGTATAAAATAAGAAATAACTAAATCCATTAATTTCTATAATAATTTACCCAAACTGATATTTCTAGAAATAGTAATAAATGAGATAAATATGTACCTAGTTTGAAATTGACTGAGATAGATGATTTGAGTGTTTAAAATTGGTATGGAAGTTTTTTTGAGTATCAAAAATAGGGTATAGTGTCAAAAACCCTACTAGATAGTAGTGATATACCTTGGAAAATAACACACCATGCTAGTGTCCCATTTTTAGTGCTAGTGTCATTTATGTTAACACTGTATTATCTTCTAGTTGTACCTCTAACTAAGCCTGACTTACCTATACCTATGTGGAAGAGCTATAATTCATTATTTATGAACTATTTTGAGGTTATTTAGGATCAAACCATAGAACTCAATATTTTTATCATATTCAAATGCCACAAGTATAAAAGTGTGATTTTATCTAGGTAGGGTAGATATCATCAACACCTTGCTATGTTGACAGTTGTCTGGATACCAATACAGTAAGGAGGGATCATGTCCAATGTAGTTTGCCTAAGTGTTTGGTGTAAGTGAAATTTAATTCTAGTATGAATTTCAACTTGAGTACTTTGAATGAGGCTTGAGACTAGAAATATTAGTATTTTTAGCTTAGGATGGATGTAGATGATTGCAAGCATAAGTATGACAAATTAGGGACCAATAACCTTGATTTTGCACATATTTTAAACTTGTTTGTGTATTTTGCATATAATTTCCTTCTAGTTGGTAAAGGGATAAAATTCATGTATTTATATTGATATGGTTCCAATGTAGAGTCTAAAATAGGTTTAAGATGAACTTAGATGCGTTAGGAATCAAAAATATACTTTTTGGGGCAAATATTTGGCAAAGGAGAAAAGCATGGAAAGTGGACACAAGCACGAGGTACTAGTGTCTAGAGTACACTATTAGTGTCTAGGTAGTATAACTTGAGACACTAGGGACCTATATCCTTTAAAGAGGGGTTGGGACTAATTTTGAGATGTTTATGGATGCATCAGGCCTATATGAAAGTTGGATAAGTGTTGAAAAAGGTCATAAGATATCTCTAGGTCTATGCTTGGGAGCATTGTCTCAAGTGACACCCATTGCACTCAAATGACATTTTATATGACTACATTTCCCCATTCCCATTTATTCTATAAATATATCAAAGAAAAATGACTAGGATAAAGGAAAAACGTGTACCTAGACTTACTTATGAGGCAAATCCTATGAATCTATGTATTGAGTTTGTGAATCATGCTCTATTGTGTATCCTACAAATAAAACATGGATGAATCACTCCTTAAGATATATAAAAAGTAAAGACAAAATAATGGCGGTAAGAAAGAGAGGTAATGAATGTATACACCTCCGTGGGTATGTGAACCAATAAAGAAAACTAGTCAAAGCCTATGTTTTAATCTTGATAGTGATCAAATTGGTGAATAAATTAATCTAAGATGATGTATTTCTCAATCCTCATGTGTGGGTGCCTCAATAAATATATTTTTTTTGAATCCATCATTACCCATCCCTACTCAATAGATCATACATCAAATAAATTAGATTGGACTAATAGATTCTCCAACCCTCCTATGTAATGTTGCCTGTCATGTCCCCTTTCCAGTTGACATTTTTAGAGTTGAGGATTAGCCTATTATGCGAGCTTCGTAGGCTGATAAGATGGATAGAGGGTCATGATGGAGCTTGGCTTGGCTTTGATTAGTAGAATTTCTATAGTTGGCTTTTTTTTGGGCTCTTTTGGATGTTGTTTTCCTGAGCTCCTATTATTTAGGGACTTCTGACACGTAGTGGAGCACCCTTATTTTAGTATGGTCATGTGCAGAATTACTCCCTGGTTCACTAGCTTTAGATGGTTTGAGGATCAGACATGTATTGAGGGAGATATTAATATTTGATTGATTTATTTGAATATTAATTATTTAGCATATTTTAATTGAGAAACCCTAATTCTTAATTATGAAACCCTAATTAAGGCAAGCACACTTTTTAAAAGATATAAGGGATTCTTATTGGAGAGAGGCCATATGATTATGATTATTGATTATTGATTATTGATATTGAAGATTTTGCTAAGGATTTTTCATAAGAAGACTGAGCCAAGGGTTCTAGTATTCTATCTGCATTGGAGAATGTCCACTCTTTAGTGTGTGCAATTTAGAAGCTATGAGATATCAGCTAATCTATTATCAAATTGAGAGATAGCTTCATATAGAAGTTATCACAGAGGTTTACAGGTATTTCTTTTATTAGTTTTTTATTTAGAAAATTATACAAATAGAGATCTTCAAATCAAGTGTTCAGCATTCAGGCTGCACTAGATTCTATTTGGTCCTATACAAAATCCATACAGATCCTTGCAAATCCGTACCATTCTACTGCAGGCTGGACAAGTGCCTCAGGGGACCTAGAGACTGACATCAACATCCTAGTGATCGACATCGGTCGACTTCATATTAATGTTGACAGAGTAGCTGACTGATAGTGACCAACATCGGTAGTATATCGACTGACGACGGTAGTATAACTGACGTCGGTGACTATGTTTTCACACAACGACCCGAGCCATTCCAGATCCAAGTTTTATTTCTAGTTTGTAGAAAAACCAAGTTTTGAAGAATATATTTTTATATTATTTTATATGCATGACAGAGATTGAATATTGTAATTGTCTAGAAGGATAATAAGATCATTGATTTTCTAGTTAAGAGATTATACTACTATTTATTTATCTATTTGAATTTATCTCCAAAATCATATCTTTATTCATGCAAAAACAAAAAAAATTAGAATACATAGAAAAGCAATTCAAAATATCCAATTTTAGAATTCAAGGGAAACAGGGGATATTACAGTGGTATCAGAGCTAAATCCTGCCATCCTGAGGGTTTAGCAATCTCATGCAGCCACAAGATTTGGTACCACATAGGTACAACACATGCAGTAGAGCCTTGCTTGAAGGTACCCAGGTGTTAGAACAACAACTAATTACCATGAGTGACAGGCATGAGGGTAGCCCACCTAGGGGCCATAGACAATGATGATCAAGACACCAGAGAGTTCTTCTGTGTTATGGTTATAGGCCAGCAGCAGATGACACAAGCACTACGGGCACTTACTACTATGGTAGAGAGGATGAACCCACCTGCTAGATAGAATCAGGAACTAAGAGATAATAAGAGTGCTACAGTTAATCAGAGACCATAGTTGGCCCATTCTAGGACTGCTAATAGGCCTACATGTCCTACATTTGTTTAGGACGAACTAGAAGAAGCACTAGCAGAGGAGGTGGTAGGAGATTCCCTATTTAAAGATGCCCTCATGGCTATAAATGATGATTTGAATTATTAGCTCCTTAGGTCTGGGAGAGGATGTCTTTTTATCATTTTGTTAATTAGAGAAGAGAGCACTACAAATCAGTTACATAGGACAGGAGGCCTAGAGGTCAACTTAGTGAGCTAAAGAAGGCTTCTGGCAAGCTTTCTTTAACCACTTTTGATGGGAGTGGTAAGATGACAGCTCAAGCTTGGATTCATAAACTTGATATAGTTTTGCCATTGAGGCTAATGATAGAGATAGAGGCCATCAAATACGCCACTTTACACTTGGAGGGAGTAGCACATGATTGGTGGTACCATGGTATGGTAACACTTCAGCATAACTAGGTGACAGAGTACCAGGACTTTGTGGATAGGTTGGTTGAGTGGTTTGATAGGAAAGATCCTGAGGTTTACTTTAGAGATCTGGCATAGTTGAAATAAACAAGCAACTTGGAGTCCTTCATTGGTGATTTTCAGAGATTGGTAGTCATGGTGCCAAACATTTCAGAGCGTAGATTGGTAGTTCTCTTCATCGAGGGCCTATCCAAACCATTGAGAGGTTGGATCAAAGCCTTTGATCCTCCTTCATTACAAGAAGCTATGAAGAAGGTGTGAAGTATGGAGATGGCAGCCCCATCTAGTAAATTTAACTCAGGAGGTACTTCTTCATCCAAGGACAATAAGGGCTTCAACAGTAATAAAGAGAGACCAAATTTTAACATAGATAAATCAGGTGTCAAGAATGATTCAAAGGCAAATCCAGTAACACCACCTTTAGATTGAGAGGCTCTTAACAATCTATGTAGGAAAAAGCTTTGCTTCTACTACAAAGGTCCCTATGATGCCAGTCACGATTGTCCTTTGAGGCCTAAGGGCAAGGCAAATCATGTGATGTGGGGTTTTTATGAGGATTCAAAATCAGAGGATTCTAAATAGCAAGATAGTTTTGAGGAGTCAGAGGTAGAGGATTTAGAGCCTAAGGCAAAGGAAAATTTAGAGCTTCACATATAGGAAGCATGCCTATCTAGCATTCAGTCAGATGAGTCATTCAGACTCCATGGAGTTTTGGCAGGACAAAGGGTCATAACCCTTCTTGATACAAGAGCCACACATAATTTTCTAGATGTTATATTTGTGGAGAAGCATGGACTCACTACCAAATATTTTGAGGGCATTAGAGTTAAGGTGGTTGATGGTCACACTCTTAGGTGTGAGTGGATGATTAGAGACCTCCCATTGCGCTTGAACAACTATGAGTTCAAGGCTGATTATTATGTGGTGAACATGGGGGATATAGACATAGTCTTGGGTATGAAGTGGCTTCATTCCCTTGAGGAAGTCACTCTTCATCTTAAGGAAAAGGAGGTTGATTTTGATTTTGGTGGGAAGACACACATTCTTAAGGTAATACAACGCAACAACATCAAAAATATGTTTTTTCATCGGATGGAGAGGCTCATAACACACGATATGGGACAGTGCGCTGCCGAGTGCACATTGGCACCAACACAAGAGAGACATGTGGATGAGCTTTATCTTGAGGTGAGTTCAGTTCAAGAGTTAGCACATGTGGCAGGGACTCAACTTTCTTCTACAGTTGAGTCACATGTTGATATGAGTATGTCTAGCATTCACACTTTAGATGTAGAGATTGTAGTGGGTACAAGAGACAGCTGCATACAGTCAGTTGGTATTGTTCACATTTTTCAAGTGAGGAGTTTACCTAAGTTTCCAATTGATTTCCATTCATGGATTAGATGTTGGGATCCTTATCTTGATACTTGGGATGATTTGACGCCATGGGGTGAGAGTTGTGATCTTAGAGTTTGGTTGAGTTGCATTCACCAGTTTGATTATGAACTCCTCTTGGTTATATTTCAAAGGATATTGTAGGAGCTTGTGATGATTGTCAGTGGCATAGATCATGATTACATATGGGATCCATGTAGATTGATTGGTTTATCATTCAGTGATTGCTTGAGGACAAGAAATTTTAGGAGGGGCAGATTGTCATGCCCCCTTTCTAGTTGACATCTTCAGAGTTGAGGATTAGCCTATTATGTGACCTTCATAGGCTGATAGGATGGATAGAGGGTCATGATGGAGCTTGGCTTGGCTTTGATTAGCAGAATTTCTATAGTTGGATTTTGTTTGGGCTCTTGTGGATGCCATTTGCCTAAGCTCCTATTATTTAGGGACTTCTGACATGCAGCAGAGCACCCTTATTTTCATATGGTCATGTACAAAATTACTCCTTAGTTCACCAGCTTCAGATGATTTGAGGATCAGACATGTATTGAGGGAGATATTAATATTTAATTGATTTAATTGAATATTAATTATTTAGCATATTTTAATTGAGAAACCCTAATTCTTAATTATGAAACTCTAATTAGGGCAAGCACACTTTTTAGAATATATAAGGGGTTCTTATTGGAGAGAGGCCATATGATTATGATTATTGATTATTGATATTGAATATTTTGCTAAGGATTTTTCCTGAGAAGACTGAGCCAAGGGTTCCAGTATTCTATTTGCATTGGAGAACATCCACTCTTCAGTGTGTGTAATTCAAAATCTATGAGATATCAACTAATCTATTGCCAAATTGAGAGATAGCTTCATACAAAAGTTATCACAGAGGTTTATAGGTATTTCTTTCATTAGTTTTTGATTTATAAAATTATACAGATAGAGATCTTTAGATTAGGTGTTCAACATTTAGGCTGCTTTAGATTCTATTTGCTCCTGTATATCAGTATAGATCTGTGCAAATTCGTACCATTTTGCCACAGGCCAGACAGTGCCTCAGGGGACCCAGAGACTGACATCAGCATCCCAGTGATCGACATCAGCCGACTTCATACTGACATCGGCAAAGTAGCTGACCGATAGTGCCTGACGTTGGCAATATATCGACTGATGATGGTAGTATAACCGATGTTGGCAACTGTGTTTTCACACAGTGACCCAAGCCATTTCAGATCTAGGTTTTATTTCCAGTTTGCAGAAAAACCAAGTTTTGAAGACTATATTTTTATATTATTTTATATGCATGACAGAGATTGAATATTGTAATCATCTAGAATGATAATAAGATCATTGATTTTCTAGTTAAGAGATTATACTACTATTTATTTATCACTTTGAATTTATCTCCAAAATTGTATCTTTATTCATGCAAAAACAAAAAAAATCAGAATACACAGAAAAGCAATTCAAAATATCCAGTTTTAGAATTCAAGGGAAACAGGGGATATTACATTGCCACTAAAATTTTCACCCTTTGAGGTGGTGTTTCAAGGCTCCTCACTCAAATGATTCAATGGAAATACTCTTAGGTTTTAGTTTACCTAAAGGTAGAGTAAATCTCTAGAAAGGGATAGTTCCCCTAGTCAATCAACTAGTTATAGTCTACTCTACTACTTCAAGGAAAAGAGATAAAAGAACTAACATAAAATGGTGCTCCTTGGATTGCTTGAAACTTGCATAATAAAACTAAAAGAACTAACATAACTACATAATTCCCAAATCAAGAAATATTTCATAAGTTTTTCATATGGAGGCTTGAAGATATGACAACAATCAATATGGGTGACAAATGGCTCCATAACTAAATTTTTCAAGAGCATGATGAAAGGATAGACTATGAACTATAAAATAAAAACCTATCTTGCATAGAGGTGAGGAGAAATGGACATACAAAAGGGGGAACACTCTATTCCACGTTTGAGGATCAACAAAACTAAAAAATCACACAACATACAAGCATGGACAAAGGTAAAAAAAAGCTTTCTATTATTCTCTAAAGGAATTACAAAACTTTCTAAGAATTATTTACAGAGGATTAACCATTATCATATAAAAAATGCACAAGGAGAGAGAGAAGGGAGAAAATACAAGGGAGGAGAAGAAATTTGACCCAATTCAAGTCATGCATTTGATCAATAATTAATTATTTTTCCTCATACACAAAGGAGTAAAAAAACTAGATCACTACTTTAGACAAGATCAACCACCTCTTTTATCTTTGTCTCAGACCTCCACATGTGTTGCATAGTGATCAATAGTTAAGTTATTGTATCCATGTGTAGATGGTCGAAAATGAAGATAATTAAAGTAAATATGATCCACCACCCCATGTGATTCTAATTTTGGTATCCCACTCTCACATATGAGAGCTCAATCAGCTTTAGAGTTCTCTTTTCTCTTCTTCCATGCACACACAAGATCCAAAATTAGTTTCACCCAGATTTTTGACCTTTTCAAGACATAAGCATCATGTGAATCCTTAGAAACCTGACCTATATCTTGCCCATGTGACTCAAATCACATGAAATATTCATCATGGGACACACTGCATCACCACTCTACCACATCAACACTATGTTAGATCACAACTATGCCACATCACCATGCATAGTCACTATGAATAGTAATCATGAATAATATCTATTAATGGTGTTTTATGCATATAAATTTATGAATATTATTATCACTCCCAATATTAATAATTTTTTAAAATCATGAATATCAAAAAAAGTTGTAATATATGTTTTAAAAAAATGATGATTGGAATAGTTAACATTCTAGTGACCTCTGCATATTAATTTCCTTTTAAGCAAAGATTGTTATCCTTATGAAATCCATTGGGCATGGGAGTCATCTAAGTCCCATCATAAATATGATAACTATCATGGCTGAAATACCTTAAAACAATGTCAAAAAATTTAAATATTACCTTCCCCACAAGTGAGAAACAATAACAATCACATGTGCATGTGAAATAAAAAACATAAATAAACTACTAAAGCAATGTGCATGTAGGCAATTGGAAAAAAAAATTGTAACCTACACTAAACTAACCAATCAAAATGTCATATACATAAATCCATTGACTCATTGTACAAAATATCTACCTTTTCTTACTTATCTAATATGTTTTACATGTTTTAGGGCAACAAACCAAAAATGAAGGAGTGGGTATTTAACACAAATGATAATATACTTATCCATGAATATTAAAAAAAATCACTTACCCAATCTAATTTAATGGATAAATATTTATCATGGGGTGGATGAGTAAGATGATTTTCCTCTTTTTTATGCTCAATTTTATGCTTTGTATTGAGCATAACATCTAGTGGATCCTCCTTGTTGGCCTACAACTAAGCCAAGTACTTAGTACGGAACCATTTTATCAATACAATGTTTTATAAATCATAATTTTCCTCCATTATGAATTTTTATTCTCCATCATTCTAGTGATTGAGATGCTCTTATTCTAATGGCTCATTTTGAAATATGGCTACTTCCACATGAAATTCTTGTTTCCTATGAGTCGATTATTATAAGATGTGTTGGTTTGGTGTCAAGGATTGAAAAAAAATTCTCTAGCTCATCCCAAAACAAATTTAATTCAAACTCTTATTTAATTTTGTGCATAAAGAGACCTCATCACAACTACTTGATTGATTTCTTTCCTCTTCCATGTTGAATGGAAGCTCATTTTTCCAAGAGAGGAACTCATCATTTCCCCCATGAATGCAACCTTGACTAGATAAAAATGGTTTCTCCTCATTAAGACTAAATTCTTTTTCTACACACTTTCCCACTTTCTCATTGTTTTATTTCTCTAGTTGATTAGTTTCATCATCTTCTTTTATTAGGTTCTATAAAATTCTGATTTAGTGACATAAAAATGGTTGGCAATGATGATTTCCTCATCATACTCACATTAAATATCTTCCTCATCCAAATGGTGTTCATTTTCCTTCCATTCAACTAGTTTTCATTTGAAAAGGGAGATGGTAGGAGGGCAAGAAGGTCCACTTAGTAGAGTAGGAAATACATACTCATTGTTAAGCTATATATGGGACATTATGGGCTACTCTTGAATGGGATATGGGGTTAAAGAGACATTCTTACAACATGGAAACCTTCTTGGTTGAGTATATTTGGAGAATTTTAGGAAGTATGGGTGGAGATTGTATAAATCTAATAGTTCTCAATAGAGGACGAAAATAATATTCTTGGTCTCTATCAAGGATTTCTCATTTTTTTTCCATGGTCAATTTGTATATCTTTGACACTTTTTGGGGGGTGATTAGGAGAAATATAACTTTGAAAGGGATAATTTTAAGTATGAACATGTTGGTAATAAGTATAATGAGAGATATATAAGGAAAAAATGGGGTCATTTTAGGACTAATATGGCTTAATATAGGGCTATTATGGATCATTATATTGTTGATAAGGAGATTTAAAATATAAATTCCCTCCATATCCAACCATTAAATTTCATGAGGAAATCCAAAAACTAAACTTAGAAAGTATACTTGGTCTATAAATCTAGATATTTTAGGCTAGACACCCAATGCAGTATCTAGTGATGCTTGTATAAATGCCTCCAAAGGATGATGCAATGAAGAAAAACATGAATAATTTTTTATTACATGATATAAGGATGATCAAACCATGTTCCACTAGGCATGTTAAAAACTATTGTCACTAAAAGATGCACCCTTCGAGGAGGTGTTTTAGTCCTCCTCACCCAAGTGACTCAATGAAAACACTCCTAGTTTTTGGGTGACCTAAAGGTGGAGGGAATTTATAGACAAGGCTAGTTCCCCTAGTGAATCACCTAGTTAAACTCTACTCTACTACTAAAAGGAAAATGGATACAATAGGAAAGTGATAGAAGGAAACTAAATAAAACAAAAGAGATGTGATGTACCAAAATTTT